>CABFOV010001392.1:0-15842 GCA_902141375.1 Timema poppense
TCCCCACATTCACAAGATGTCTTGTCAGAGGTGAAGGAAGGGTTTGGTAATCAAATAAATCTTTGCCGGGACCGAGGATCGATCGATTCATGTTCATTTAAGTAAATGTAGTCGTTAAATATTTTTAAATAGTTTTAATTTAGAAGGGTTGGAAGGCCATGGTGCTAAAAAAAAAATATGTTCTTATGTAGCAAGAAATTCCGTAATATTTTCTGGTTAGTTAGTATTAATTTTGAAGGCACAGTTTTGTGTTATTTTCGACTATAGTCAAAATTAAAAATGGTTTTCAGTGCACTCACTATAGCAGATTAATTTACCGTTGCCTATAATGTGGTCTTGCAAGCCTTGGTGCTAGAGCAAGTTAAGGAGGCCTTGAAAAATAAAGATATAATTTCTCTTCTAGCTATCAGTATCACGCAGGCTGTGACACTAAACATGTATGGTAAAGAGTTTTAAAATCTGAAATATGAGATTGATACAGCTAAAAAGGATCAGGAACAATACCAAAAATAGAATAGTATTTGTGTTTTTGGAATAACTCGCTTATTAACAATATATATCAGATAAAATTACAGATGAGATTTTATTTTAATCTCATATATGAAATACTTTAAAAATACAAATTAATTTAAATCAAAAAATCATGGCAAGTTTAGTGTCTTATTTAAACTAAAATTAAATACCTACCATACATTTAATATAAATACTAAAAAAAAAAAATTTTTTTAACTAATAATTTGAAACTTATATATAAAATATTTTCTTAATACAAATTAACATCAATAATAAAAATTTTATATGTAAAAGAACATATTCTACAATATTTAAATATGTAACACAAAAATCTCTAAACTATTTTTGGCAGGAATACTTTTTAAATACTTGACGGCCTATATTTTTTTTTTAGAATATCAAGGTAAAATATCACTTGATTTCAAAGAATTCCATCCAATTAATTCTATATTTTTATATTTATTTAAAAAATTTTAGACACATAAGTTGTTTTAATCTAAATATTAGTTTTATAATACAATAACAATAATAAAATTATGTATTTATTTAAAAAATATTTATTCATCATACTTAATGGCTAGCATTGTATCTAACTTAAAAATATATTCATTCCATATATTACAGCATAACTACTTTATTAACTATTAAATAATAAAAAGTGAACACACGAAATAAAATATAAAATGAAAACATTTTTGTGTAGTTTTATTTTTACATAAAAAAGAGTATTACACATGTATTTTAAGAAATTTTTATTAAAACTGTTTGCCCATTATTTAGAAAGCATCCCTGTCATAAATTATTTTAAGATTTGTGGTTTAATATTAATTTATGGAAATTCTATAATTATCATGTCATTTTTAATAAATTTAAAAATATATTTTTGACATTTCTAAAATATGTTTATTTGAACATACTTAATGAAAATTATATTAAAAATAGTACAAGCTTGATCATATTATATTTTACAATGGGCTACCTTTTATTTAAAATTTCACAATATTTATAAGCCATTCGAATTATATATTTTTTAATTACAAACTTAATGTTTACAACTAAATATATAATCTTTTAAGTAATTTAAAAGAAAAAATAATAAAAATGTAGGTACCGGTACCTTCCCAATAGGCCAGGGAAAAAACATGATTTATTCTTTAAATCCTAACTGTGCGAGACTTTTCTTTTATGTATTAAAGTATTTTTCCTTTTACTGAAACATATAAAAGCCACCGTTAAAATTAAAGCTTTGTTTTTGTCTATATTATCCAAAGTGTGGTTATCTTAAGAGTAATAATATTAAGTAAGGTTTAGTAAAAAATTGTGAAAAAATGCAATTACTCCAATTACGAAAACCATGTTATATATATATATATATATATCTCTTAGGGACTCTTGTGTTTTCCATACCAATTGCTTTTGTTATTCGTAAGACAAAGCATTAACTGAATGGAATATGGAACGCAGAGTATCAGAGGAACTCCTCGGGCAGAACGTAATAAAATGTGCCCTACTTTGAACTGTACAGTTGTCAGTAAGCTACGTGACACCTTTTTGAAGCCCTTTCATGTCTTTGTTTCCTAGTAACGCCATGGTCTTCCTATCTGAATGTAATATTCTCCCAGGTCTCATTCTCGTTGATATTAGGTTCATAAAGATGATTGTACAATACCTGTGATTTATTTTTTTTGACGAAACTTCCTTTTATGTATATCATAGCATGAATAGAGTGAGAGAGTGACATCCAAGATAAATATAGATATTCAATATGTGAAGGTCTAAAGTAGTGAACCAACTTTGTGAACTCTCTTTGTTAGAAGTATTGTATATCTAAATAACTATAGAATAGAGTGTATGAAGGTTTAATATAGTATAATATACTAGTATAATGTGTTAGAAGTGCATCTAAGATAATTGCAAAATTAAGTGAGTGAAGATTTTAAAGTATTGAACTGAAGGAAATGTATATGTTAGAAGTACAACTAAATGTTGTACAGTGGTTAAGTGTTGTAGAAAAATGTAAATAACTACAAAATTTGTGAGAAAAAACGCACAGAATAAATAACATACACGCTTTAAAAAAATATATATATATATATATATATAAATTTTAACTCTTAGACATTATGTATTATTGAATAAATAAATGAATCAAGCCAAATTAATTGGTTAAAGTGGTTTTTCTAATCCTTTGTTAAATTACAAATGTAATGGCTAAACATGGGTACATATCTGTGGATAGGGGGATTCACATAACATGTTGCAGGATGTTAAAGCATGAAAGGTGACAGTGATGATGAAGCATGTTGTAATAAATAATGAAGGGAACAACCCCTCAATGGGGGTAGGTATTATTAGTTAAGGAATATTTTAATCATTACTAAACAAATACACATTTATAATATAAGGAACTTACTTTGGCAGAACAGCAATTATATTTATTAGTACATTTATTTAGTCAATTAAACCATATAAAATATGAATATACCAAGGAATTAATTATTCAAAGAGTCGCAACCAATTTTATAAGGAGAGGAATCAAAACATCAGATAAGGAGCGTCACTTTAATTCAATTTTTTCAATTAACATTTTTCGTTTATTACACTTCTTTTAGGGCAACCAATAACTTATATATAAACAACATATGTGTATTCAACATCTCATAGCTATTAAGAATAACCTGGAAAAGACATCTGTTACTACACAACAGTTCTTTAATTAATCTTTTCGATTGTTAGCACATGCATTTTTTAAACCATTTGACTCAGATAACAAGCTATTAATATTAATCTAAACACTTATTGTAATTTCGTGGAACTATGTTATTAGTTATATCTCAATTTTAATTTTAATTTTAATATGTTTCATGTGTATTTATATTGTCAGAAGTTCATATATGTGGAAGTTTCACAAATTAAGTATCTAATAAATTAGTTAACTTTCTATCAATCACCATTTTCATTAATTTTATTGTAATTGCGTTAATATTCCTTGTCAGTTTTTTTCTTAGGCTCTTATTGATATAATTGATCATTCAAGGGATGGGTTGTTGTTGATCTTTAGTTATAGCATTAACGGCTCCAGTCTAGTCACTTGACAATTTACACTTGTTATAGTTTTTCAGTAAATTCTTTACAATATTCTGCTACTGCTTAGTAGTATCTTGCACGGATCTACAGTTATACCTATTTATGAAATCAATGTTTGCCCTTTGACAATCTCTGAGGTGATTTTTTTTAGGAATGTTATTGTGTCTGTGTTAATTGATTTATTTCTTATTTATCAAATTTCTCTTTGAATAATTAATTCCTTGTTACATTCATAATTTATATTGTTTAATTGACTAAAGAAGTGTACCAATCAATTTAATTGCTGTTCTACCAAAGTAATTTACTTACATTGTAACTTTCATATTTCTCCTTACTACAATTAAAATGAATATAACTAGAAATGCACATTTGTATATCTTAACTGACGCAACATTTTGGAAGACAGATGATGGGAATGTTTATATCATGAGGAGATGACTAGCGCCTACACCTGTATGGGTCATATACGATAGGAGTGTAGGTAAGTGATAGTTTGCTTAAGGTTCTTTATTGGAAACTGCAAACATCGGCTTAATGTATGATTAGAATAGTTAGATAAGGTATTTTGTATTAGTAATGTAGAATCACTAGGCAAATAAAAATTACTTACGAATAGGTTGACATTAGTGACTATCAGACAATATTTACAATAAATAAGTGACCTTCTGATGGCTGTCAGCTACCCACACTGCCACTGGAGATGAGTTATAGTTGTCTAGGCCACTTTTTAAACTCAGCTTACCCTGAAAATCAGAGGCCCTACCTTGGAGGATTTCATTGTTGCTTTATATGACAAGTTACACCAAAGCGAAACCATGGAAAGAAGGTAAGTCGGCTCACTTTCAGGATAAGGCTGTGATTATATTCATGCAAAACGTATCGATAATAGCAAATAGTGTTTACCATATATTGCGCATTAAAATACATTCTTTTTAAAGATGGCGTTCACATTCGATTCATAGTGGATAGAAAATAGTGCACAAAACACAATATTTAAAGTTGATTTAACTTTTACTGTTTATGCGTCATGTATAGACTTGAAAATAGACGTATCCTATATCAGCCAATGAGAATGATAGATCAAGCTAATAGCCAATTAAACGCCACTACTTAATAAGATGGAAATTAGCTTCTGTGTTCGTGTATGAAATGCCTTGAGGTAGCCATACTTGTTTGTTATTAACACTATTTTTTTTTGTTTTAAAATAAATGACTTCGATTGTATTAATTATTTTAAAAACAACTTACATTTTCATTCTGTTAATGCATATAATAAAGATAATAGTAAAATCAGACCCAAATAACAATTCAAATTTCATTTAATAATTAAGCAGCTACCTAAATTATATTAATTCCTAGTTTTAAAAGATACAGTGTAATTAACGTGGTCTTTTGGGCGAACCATTTATTGGAGTATTTTTTGAGACCTCACTCTATTAGTGCAAAGAAGTAAAACCATTTCCTGGGAATAAAATAAAATCGATTTAACTAATACTTTAAAGCTAATCACTTATTTTCCAATAAAATCTTTTTTTTGTGTGTGTTTATTTTGTATTGTCGGCTATACACTATTTACTATTAACTATACGCTGTGCATGAATACATACGTAGACTAAAGAAGAGTAATTTACCGACGTTGATATGAGATTCCTGAGGACACCAATTGTATGTCATCCTTTAGCACAATCGATAGCCAGTTAACCACATCGTTCCGTGGACTGTATATTTACTGGTTGATCTAAACCAGTGGAAGGTTTGTTGATAGCCAAAAGGCATAAACTAGTTGAATCCAAATTTGTATCCTCGTCACGATATCAACTATCCTTCATCTATTAATACTTATGTCATTACATGAATACAAACTAACATCTTGTGTTTTCTTCGCAATTTGATTAGTTTTAAACTTTGGAATGTAATCCGAAAAAAACCCATTTAAGCTCCTAATATATAACCCATAATTAGCAGGTACGGGAAATGTCTGAGAAAAGATACTCGAAATAAAAATTAATATTTATTCGACAAAATTTTTTCTTTAATAAAAGTAGGCCTAAATAAAATCACTACGCTTAATATGTGAGATGATTAAGTATTTGTATCCATTTGTTTTAGTTTGTTAGTGTTACTCCCCTATATTATAAATGATTACAAACGTAATTTAATTTCGTCAACTTCAGTGCTTTTAGGTTAAAGTGCTCGCCTCTGGACCCGATGTTCGTGGATTAAAACCCAGACTGGGTCAACGGATTTTTCTTGAGCGTTTAAAATCAATAGCACAAATTCCTTCGAAGTGAAAGTAAAGCCGTCGGTCCCATGTCGATTGTGGCTTGTAAAAGAACCGTGGAAATTATGTGAAAATACCTTTCCCGGAAAAATTGTTAGGCCCTTTCGCTCTCGCTCACATTCTGATATCATCAATCGCTTCGGTGACCTGGCGGTCTAAGGTTAAGGTGTCAGACTTCTGTGCTGGCGGCCGGGGTTCAATCCTCGGTCCCGGCACAGATGTTTCTGATTACCAAACCCTTCCTTCACCTCTGACAAGACATCTTGTGAATGTGAGGAATGTCAGGCCTACACCGTGGTTCGGATTCCACGTTAAACTGTAGGTCCTTCATTTCATCTCACAATCACCCTACCATTACACATTAACGTAAGTGCGTATAACCCGAACGGGTAGTAAGACGCGGTGCTAATAATAATAATAATAATAATAATAATAATAATAATAATAATCAATCGCTTCATAAAGTGCACGTTATTTACCTCAAATAAATAAAAGTATGTATAGCTTCGGTAAAAGGGGGTGAAGTATATGATTTTAAGGCAGTGTCAAAGCATTATATATTGTAGAAATTTAGAAAACAACTATGTAAGAAGCTATTTACCATACCAGATTGGATGTTTGTATGCTTTAATAATATGGTCTGGACTGTTGTTTGCACGGTCTAAGTCGTCGTGGTCACAATAGGATTGAATGCAGGTGAGGCAAAGGCCAAAGTTCGAATCCCGGCAAAGTGCTCTGAAGGTGGTTTTCTAAATATGATATATATGATAAATATAATATAGTTTCACATTTAATTTTGAAGTTAATAAAGGCGCTTTCCCTCCGAGTTACTTTTCCAACATCTAACAAACACATTAAGTGTCAAGAGGAACACAAGAGCAAGGTGAATGCGGTTGGAATGATTAATCTAATACATGTATGTAGAAAAACTTGTATGGACAGAGTCAGTAATGAATGGGTGGTGAAGGAGTGTGGTTTGATTAGAAAGTTTTAGGTTATGTAATTTTGTATTTATCAATTTTCCATGTACTATTCTTTTCTAATAATAAGATATGTTTTTGTAATGGTTTAACATAATTGTAATTTTCCTTGTTTTTAAATAAAATTTTCGAAAATACAATTTTATTCAAATATTTATTTAATAATATTGCTTCAATAATAACATTATGCCAAAGTCTGTGTTTCTGATTATTATTTAGAACACTATAGGATGTTGCAAAAATGAAACAGCACCAGTCCTCCTGCTATATTTTAGCGCCAGTCCCCTAAGGTTAACGAAATTGGTTTAGAAGTGAATGCTGAATAAACAAAGCACAAATAATAGTTTTAAGGTTCTATATGTTCTGTAAATGGCAAAAATTCTCACTTTCTGTTTGTTCGTTTTTGAGCTGTCCACTCCATTGAACACATGGTATAACTAAGGATTCATACTCATAATATGTGTAAAAGTTAAAAAAATATATGCCAGATGTACTGAACAAACTTAAGTTTGCCTTTATACATAAACCTATGCCAAATTTAAGCCTTCCACCCGAACAAGAAAAGCCAAATATGTGGTTTCAGCATTAGTGTGCCCCTGCCCATTATAGGCCTGCTAGATCACCAGATTTTTTCTTTTGGGGTTGATTACTTGAAAGAACGAGTGTACCAATATGTACCAACAACTCAAGAAAACATGATGGAATGAATGCATTAGAATTGCTTGCAGAGATAGTGGGCCAGTTTCATAGTCAAACTTAGTACGCCTCAAGTGCGGCGCTACACTAAGGGCCAGTTTCATAGTCAAACTTAGTACGCCTCAAGTGCGGCACTACACTAAGTACAAGACGACACCTACCTAAACCAGAATGGAATAGACCGTTCTCACATAGGAAACTGGCCCATTCCATTCGAGTTTAGGTAGGTGTCGTCTTGTATTTAGTGTAGCGCCGCACTTGAGGCGTACTAAACTTGACTATGAAACTGGCCCTAAGTACATGACGACACCTACCTAAACTCGAATGGAATGAGCCAGTTTCCTATGCGAGAACGGCCCATTCCATTCTGGTTTAGGTAGGTGTCGTCATGTATTTAGTGTAGCGTCACACTTGAGGCGTACTAAACTTGACTATGAAACTGGCCCAATGATTAAGAAACTAATTTAATTCAATTATTTTATGAAGCAAATTGGAAAGTGCTTCGTAGTAGAAGGTAATCATTTTGAAAAATCGTTATACTTTGACATTTCTACCCTTATCTATGACATCTTTTTGTTTGTGATAGCTACAGATTATAGTAGGAAATAAAATGAAATAAAACGGCTCCAAAAATATGATACCTATTCCTTTACTTCATTAAACATAATCAAAATAAACCTCGGGTATGAAAGTATTTCAAACAAAGTTTGCTCGTTTATTTTAATTAAATACGATTATGAATTTAAAAAATACAGTGTCGATTTGAAAAACAATTGTTGACCTTGAAGACGTCCACTTAATTAAAAATAAATTATGTCATTTTGTCAGCGTATCAAAAACAAGAAAATTTGTATATTTTTTTTATTAAATGCGTTTTTTAATATATTTCGTTGTGCCAGTAAACAAAACTATATATGGTAAGACTGACAACGTAGAATACGTAAGTACAGAGGGTTATATCTTCAAAACAGATAAACCTAAAAAGCTTAACATTTACACCTGCGCCAAAGTAAAAGTGAAGTGAAAGTTATTTGCTAATTTAACTTTTACGTACAATACGTATATACTAGGCTGAAGATATATGTCGCGTGCTCATAGTTTTATAATGTTAACAAAGATGTACAACATGGTTTCCTATTGGTATATGTATTTTTATTTAGTGGCGATTTGTTTTCTTCCTGTCAACACCGAGAGCTCGCAGATTGTAAATAATAAAATTCAGTCAACCTAGGTTGTCTTGGGTTAAAGTGCTCATCTCAGGACCCGATGATAGTGGGTTCAAACCCAACTTGGGTTGAAGAATTATTTCTTGAGAGATAAAAATTCGTAGCACAACTTCCTTCGGAGGGGAAATAAACATTGAACTAAAGTTGAATGTGGCATTCAAAAGACTCCTGGAATATAGGTGAGAATTACTTTTCCTGCAAAATTGGTAGGTCCTTTCGCGCTCGCTCATAGAAATTAATGTATGCTGATGCAATGAGTCGTTTTTGAAAGTTCACGTTATTTTTTAAGATAGAAATAGCTGACGATATTTTAAATTTAATTTTAGTGAGTAATTTCTATGACATAAAAGCCTCAAATTAGGTTAGAATTATACTAAAGGTTTTAAATTTAAAAAAAAATTAAATAACAAATTTAATGTTTACAAACATATATCATCTTTTTAGAACCAAAATATTATAAAAAATGTAAGAACATAGTGAAGCATAACATAATATTTCATGTTAACTAAAACTCATAAATCCTACTAAAGTTAAGGACGTGCTGAAGCGACACTTGGGTCCCACTTTCTAAAATAGGGATACAATACATAGTGTTTTTAGTGTTTAAGATCCTTAATATCTAAAAGAAAAAATAGGAAAAATTGTAAACGATCTCTCTGAACCGTGTTGCAATTATTTAGGTTACAATAAAAGTGAACTTGGACAATTTCTTTTTTAAGAAGTCGCCCAAGGTAAGTGGTAGGGGTGGCAATAAGCCCTCACGGTAGCCATTTTTAAAACACTAGCGATAACGCCAGCAAACAGAATGGACAGGTGTTAAACACTCTAGATATCACCAGCAAACAGAGTGGAAGTGTGTTACACTCTCGCGATAACACCAGAAAACAGAATGGACAGGTGTTAAAAACTCGCGATAACACAGCAAAAAGAGTGGAAGTGTGTTACCCTCGCGATATCACCAGCGAACCTAGTTGAAAGTGTGTTACACTCTCGCGATATCACCAGAAAATAGAATGGACGCGTGTTACACTCTTGCCCAGTCAAAGAGTTAGAGATGAACTTGTCTCTCCGACCCAAATAACATTATTTATAATCCGTCTTAGCCTTTTATATACAGAAACACTGTGGGGAATAAGTTAATACTAAATAATAATTGTTGATCTTTAATTTATGTCATCTTTCATTTTAATCAAACCCGGTCTAATCGTTGAAAGGAAACGTGAACATACCTGACGCCCAAACACAACAGGTTTAGTAAATGGTACGGAGCTCCACACAGAATTTCTCACTCCATTGTTTAAAAATGGAGATATTTACTCTAACCTCATAATATAAGTGAAACGAAATAATATACACTAGCAAACCCAAGCAAAAACTGCGTTTTCTTGCGCTCAAAATTTTTTTACTCCCGGATTTAAATTTTATAATTTTCTTTTTAAAGAATTAAAGTCATCACTATTATATTTGGACCAGAAAAAAATATATTGGGTCCACAAGGGTCAATACTTCGTGTTAAAATTTCAACTTCCTTTAAAAATTTTAGAATTTTATTAGGGGCTGCACAAATTATGGTTATCGCATTTTTATTAAATTCCTCATTCATAAATTCAGACAAATAAAAAAGGTAAGTATTGACTAATGAGTCTGAAAAGATAGAGATAGGTAATTGCTGTACAAACATTTACCGTAAGAGGTTAAGGAAAATAGAACATACAATTGTTGAGATACTTATCTACTTACTCAATGGAATTAAAGAATTATTGCGTTAAAATTTATGTAGTGTGTCTGTACAACTAATGATGACAAAATTGTATTGATATATTTGAAACTATCTCAGAAACTATTGTCTATATAATGATAAATTTCAAATAAAACTTTTTATTTTTGATAGTACTACAATTTTGCAAAGTTAAGTTATTTAGTATATCAAATAATTGAGAGAAACGAAAACTTCCGCTTCTGTAAATATTCCTAA
This sequence comes from Timema poppense, assembly GCA_902141375.1. Classification (NCBI taxonomy): domain Eukaryota; kingdom Metazoa; phylum Arthropoda; class Insecta; order Phasmatodea; family Timematidae; genus Timema; species Timema poppense. The sequence continues at coordinate 10,759 of CABFOV010001392.1, forward strand.
AAATCATTTTCATGGGATAATGCAAATATACATTTTAATAATAATCTTTGTCAACACCTAGACACAAATTTTAATCAAAATCGTTAAAGCCGATTTTGAGAAAAAGAGTTTTATTTAATTTTGCCCTTTATTAAAATACTCTTAGTTTTGATTTTTTCTCTTTTCACCTATAAGGAAACTACCCTTAATTTTAGGGCTAGATATACAATTTCATAAACCACTCGGGGCAACCCTATGAAAACCCTAGGTACTAAGTTTTAGCCAGATCGGTAAAATAGCTTAGGTTCTACTCTGAGGTACAGCCAGACAGGGGGGAGGGGGGGTCATGAAACGTCAAAATTCATCAAAATTTTGAGTTCTATATTTTTGACGATCACAATACTTTCTCTACCTGTAAGATAGCGAGAAAGTAGATATTTAGATCTAGCACCAAAATATAACTGACACACTTAAATCCAAAACCATCAGGCCGTATACCAACCCAGTTAGAATACAAACCAAGGACACTGGGACGAATACAACCACTTGTCTTTTTTTTTCTTTTGATGCAAAAGTTTTATTAAAATTTACAACATGTAACCCGCCTCGGAGGCGTAGTTGGTTAACGCGCTAGTCGTGTTAAGCTTGACTGCTAAGGACGGGGAGATCGAGGTTCGAATCTCGGTCGGGTGAACTGGGGGTGGTTTTTCCTAAATGGTTTTCCACTCTCCCTCCACGCAAATTCTGGTTCACTTCCTCTAATTTTAATCATTCCTAATTCCTAATCCATTAGCGTAATTAAAACTTAAAGCGTATAACCCGAACGGGTAGTAAGACGTGGTGATAAATAATACTAATGCAACATATATATTTCATAGAAATAATCTCGCTTGATATAATCTTATTCTTGCAGTAGGCGTAAACAATTTTGGTGGGAAGAGAACTCAAACAATTGTAAGATTTATTGTGAAAATTTTAACAAAAAATTGTTAGGCTGAACTCATAAAAATCTAAAATCATTTACCAAAATACCTTTTTGAAATTTATATACAAAATATTTAAAATAGTTTTTTTTATAGTTGTCTCTGTCTTAAATTAAATAACGTGATTTATGATACACATTCTTGACTTTTGTATTGTTCGTCTGTACAAGAGAACTTTCTTCGACTTTGATGTATCGTTAGTGTAGAATAACGCGATAACACAAAGAAAGTATCAAACAACATAATGAATGACCAGAGAAAGGATTTTGATTACCTAAAAAGTATCAAAACATTACTAATAGCCACAAAAACTACAAATAAACGACTTTAGAATTACAAAAAGAGACCAAAAAAAAGTGAACTAAAACTCGCCATTAATGCACAAGAATGAATCGAAGGCGCACTTAAAAATGAGTGTAGCGGGCTAACTAGCCAAGTCTCGTACAATCCAAATCAACTGCCACCAATAACGGTCTAGAAATACAATGTACATGTATTGCTGAAAATATGCTTACATGTGTGTGTTACATACCTCGCTACAACAACTTCGCTAAACACGAGCTCCATTAGACGTGCCCTGCTATTCTCTCGGCCAGCGACACCGCACCGCACCTCACCGAGCCGAGCTTTTCATTCATCTTACTGAATTACCGGGTGGCACGCCGCGCGATGTTTTCGCTGGTTATGGTTTACGTTCCGAAATGAACTTCAGGGGACGTCATCCCCCCCACTACTCTTCTATGGTTCGCCGGACTCTGGCACTATAAGACACCGTGGCTTGCAGGACAAGAACACATTACTTCATCGTTATCCCAGGATACAACACGTCACGCGTATCTTCGATCAAGATATATTTACGACTCCAGGAAGGGACGATGGTACCAAAATACTGGCCTGTTAGGCGGAAGAAGACTTCCGCAACGTTGTAATCAAGTATTGATAGGGAGTAGATGGTTGTAATGGCCGTGGCTAGATCTTAGGAATACATTATTTGTTCAAGAGAACATTATTAACACTAATGTTTTTCGTGCATATGTAGTTTAGTCTTAAACTTTCTGGCTCGCAATGCTAGCCATTGGTGAAGTTCTGTCATTGATATATCTTGGGTCCTTCAGACCTGCAGTTTAGGTAGTAGTGTGTCCCACTCCATGGCCTGCAGGACCATGTCGTATTCTGCAGTGCCTTCACGAATGAAAGGGGCTTTTAGGGTTTTCCAGGCCTGTGTGCCTTATTAGGTGTTGTTTGGATCTTCTAGGGTTGCATGCCATGATTGTAGTTTGCCTTATTGTGGTCTCAACTTGTGGATCTTTTGCCCGTCAGGCATGGCTCACGTTTGTAGAGCAATTTAATTATTGTTGTTCAACTTGTGGATCTTTTGCCCGTCAGGCATGGCTCGTGTTTGTAGAGCTATAGAATGATTGTTGTTCGCTGTGTTGTCGTGTTTAACTTGTGGGTCTTTTTCCCACCAGGCATGGCTCGCAATTGTTACAAATTTTGATATTGTCCCTTTGAGTGGATGTGTCTCCCTCCCCCTTCCGTGTTTGATAGTCGACCATCTCGTGTTTGATCACCTCGAGTCAAGCTCAGACCAATTGGTTATTTGCTGGGTCATTCTGTGCTTAGGCCTAGAACCCTTTATTGGAACTTTCGTCTATAGTTTAGCCGGAATATGTATGGCCGGAATCAACACGCTGTAGCTTGTAACTATTGTAACTTGATTAAAATGGATTAAGCTAGCCTCAATAGCAAGACTGATAGTTTATTTAACCAAGATAACTGGTACACTTGTTGTGTAGGGTATTCTTGTAAGTGTAATTGTTCATTAACTAATGTAGTATGTGTTTCTAATGGGGAGGCTACCCATACCAAGCATAACCAGGGATTTTTACTGTGTTGTACTCATGTTGGTATTTCCCGCCTTGACAACTATTATTATTATTATTATTAGCACCGCGTCTTACTACCCGTTCGGATTGTACGCACTTACGCTAATCTGTAATGGTAGGGTGATTGTGAGATTAAATGAAGGATCTACAGTTTAACGTGGAATCTGAACCACGGTGGAGACCTGGCATTCCTCACATTCACAAGATGTCTTGTCAGAGGTGAAGGAAAGGGTTTGGTAATCAGATAAATCTTTGCCGGGACCGAGGATTGAACCCCGGACGCCATCACAGAAGTCCGACACCTTACCCCTTGACCGCCAGGTCACCTTTGACAACTATTGAGTAGGAACACTAGATAACTCGCTTCAGAGTTATCAATCTTAGGGATCCATGATTAGCCTAATACTTCACTAAGTGGATAGTGCCTGTATTATTTTTAATGTATGTATATGCTTACAAACTGATCTCATTAAAGCTTACTTCTTTACCTCCATCATTATCTTTGTTTTACATCTTGAATGTTTTCCCTCTTTACGTACCCGGGGTTTAATGATAATAAGCCTCAGTTACAGTAGAAACAAATCGATATCTATGTAATGAAAAACCTTTAAATGTAAACTCGGATTCCTTTAAATAACTATGTTGATTTACACATTTATACCTTAGGTTTTATTCATTTATTTGAGGTATTTAACGTACACTTTCTGAACCAATTATTATTATTAACACACGAGAATTTCTATGAGTGAGAGCGAAAGGGTATAACCAGTTTGCCGGGATCGGTATTCCCACATACCTTCCAGGTTTATTTAAAAGACCACAATCAACTTGTGATCCATGGCTTTACATCTCCTCAGAAGGAAGTTTTGCTACTAATAGTTATCACTATTATTATTATTATTATTATCACTGCGTCTTACTACCCGTTCGGGTTATAAGCACTTACGCTAATGTGTAATGGTAGGGTGATTGTGAGATGAAATGAAAGATCTAAAGTTTAACGTGGAATCCGAACCACGGTGGAGGCCTGGCATTCCCCACATTCACAAGATGTCTTGTCAGAGGTGAAGGAAGGGTTTGGTAATCAGATAAATATGTGCTGGGACCGAGGATTGAACCCCGGCCGCCAGCATAGAAGTCTGACACCTTACCCCTAGACCGCCAGGTCACCTTAATCGCGTAAAACTATATATGCTGAGTGTACTTCCTAGTATATAGATGGTGGAAAGACGAGTGCTGTGTGTAATTGTAATAGTGATTTAATTAAATGGGCGAGCTTCTCTCAATTACCTTAGAGTAAATGTAAATGGTATACGGATATAACCTGGAGATACCTCTATGATCACTGATCCATTCACATTAAAGAAATAAAAATTATTACAGGGTCTCTAGAACCACATTTAATCTCCATTACTGATGACTAAGGTTACTGTTTTTTCAGGCATATTACTAATTAGGTTTCAAACCCTAATAAATTTAGAATAAGCATAAATCTTTAATTTTAATTCAGAAATTACATTTTTATTTTGTTGAGTTTGGATTCTTGAACTTGCTTGACAAAATTGTATACCCTAGTTCATGAAATATTTATTATTATTAAGTTTGTAGGAATATAAATAGCATATTTAATATATTTATAAATCACTAAAAGCATTAATCAGATGTTCCATCTTCTTTTTGCCGTTGAAACATATATTTTATAAGCATCTAGTGTCAAAACATATTCAAAGGGGACGTTTTCCTATATTCTTCAGAAACCCTTCGGGCCAAGTAAATATTTTCTTCGTCCAGCACTTATACCAAACTAACTTTTGTTTAAAGGGTCAAGTTATAGCGACTGATAGGCACAAAATAATGTTATTAACACGATACAAAGATAATATTTATATAGATTTTTACTGTTAGTTGTCATGTATTTTATTAGACAACATTTAATTTGAATACATGTTATGTATGAATAAATGTGACTTTGATTTTTTTTTTTTAATCTCGTAGACATTAAATTATATGAGTTTTAAGCTTATAAACATTTTCTTCTATGTGTTATTTTTTTCAAATCTATAACAATTTACTATTTCATTCATCATTATTGTGGTGCCAATGGAATGGGTGTGTTCCTTTTTGTCATGAATAAAATGTAAATTTTAGAATATTATATAGTAAACGATATAATTTTGCTGCAAATGTTATTGATGCATTCATCGTGAAATAAATACTGTAAATCTACCGACCGACC
>CABFOV010001392.1:15938-40554 GCA_902141375.1 Timema poppense
AGTGTTGTTTTAAAACTGAAACGAGTGAAAGGCGTGTTGGACTGGGCGTAGAGCCCGCCCATTGCATCATGGGAAGAGAGTGACGTGCAAGTGACCTTGTGATGAACATGTGATTCTCTGGTCGCATCTCCAATAGCGTAGAAAGTTCTTCCATGAGTTGCTACCCCTTCCCTCTGGTCTGTGTGTATGTTCTACTATGTTCTCGTTCCCCCTCTGTTCCCCCTCCTCTCAGAAAATAATCATTTATATACTGGTGCTGTTCGCTTAATATTTTACTTCTTGACTCAACCGTGTCGTGAGACACATAATAGGATAGGATGATGCTAAGGTACAAATTCTATTTCGGCCTGTATATTTCAAAATTACCTAGTGACACCATTAAGATAAATGTAAACAGTAATAATAGGACTCTCAGAGTAAATAAAGAGGAGTAAATATAAAAAGTTTATATTCCTTTGAATTTCTTTGAAATATATTAGTTTTTATTAAGAGGCTTAACTTTTGAATACTTTGTGTTTATACATATTTATACGACAGTAACAGAAACAAAGTTTGTTGAAAGCAAGCAGCCTCGTACTGTTGGTCTGGTGGTCCAAGGTGTAAGACTAGCGTTGCAATTTGTTGCCATTGAAAGTGAGGCAGGAGCTCCAATTTATTTAGGAAAGGTTGATAGATCTTTACTACTATTTGTTTTGATTGCTACTTTCTCTAGTAGACAAGCAGACAAAGAAAGGCGTCAATATCTTATTGTCGGGTTTTCTAGTGACAGTGGTGTCATTGTTAAGACCCCGTCCAGGTGATTTTTTTCAATCAGCACGTCTTACTAACTGTTCAGTCTATACGCTAGTTAGTTAGGGATGAGGAAGGTTGAATTTAGAGAAAATGTACCAACGTTTGCGAGGAGGGAGGAGTGTAAAGTAATATGAGAAACAACCCCATAATACTGGGGTTCAAACAAAAATCTCCCTGTCGCCAACAGTCTAGATTTTTTGAGATTTCGACGCCCTAGGCCATGTAGCCATTGAAACAGGTCTGGGTGTGTTGAAGGTTTATTATGTAGTTTTCACTTCCTCTCCATATTCATGTTTTGTTTCCTCAAAATTCGAATATTCCATCCAGCGTATTTCAAATGTCTTTATAACAATAACTTCTAAGCGCAGCGTGATACTTAACACATGAATATTAATTGCCTTAGTTCCATTAAGAAATGGAAAAAAACAATTGAACTCGACGGTGTTAAAAGAGTGTTTCCAGCAATGGATGTTTTTTTTTCTTCCAGCAATGGTTTAGTGTCAGGAAGGTGCAGATTCAGAGAGGGTAGGGGGGGATCAAAGGTCAGTTGACCCCCCTGTGAACGTTAGAAAAATAATATATAAAACAAAATGAAAGCTCAAATTTTATAAAGAAAATACAAAACAACTAAATTATACAATTTTTTTTTTATCTTTTTACGCGAAGATACCTCTTAAGCTGGGTCCACACGTGCGTTATTCATCCACGTTTATTCACCTGTCGATATAACTCACGCAAGTGTGGAAAAAATATTCGTTTTTATGTAAAAATATTTGTCGTGCATAGCGAGTAACGAACATTGTTCGGTGTAGAGACGGTAGACTAGCACACATCAAAGAAGACTAATAATAGCCTGAGAGCAGTTAGTCCACGAATATAGAATATAGAGTATGTGTGGACAGCAGGAGTGGTGGAACTGTGGGGGATCCTGCCCCCTGGAATTAATTTGCCCTCCCTGGAATAAATTCCCCCTAGATATATTTCAAATCCTCTGGTATTATCAAATATGAAGCTGAAATATTGCCTTAAATCGAAATCCAAATGACTTATAGATGCATTTTATTGTCAAAAATTTGCAGGAGATGACCGCTTCAAATAACTACTAGACGGCATCTAAGTGGGAGAAAAAGTCAGGGAAGGAAAGCTCTAAATATCTTCCAAGGTCATCCAAATTTCAAAAATGTCCAGGGGAAGACAAATTCAAATAGCTTCTAGATGCATGTCACTTTGAAGAATTTTCAGGTGAGGACCACCCCAAATAGTCTAGTTTCTGAAATAATTCAATTTTCAAGATTTTGTTAGTGGGAGACCACTTCGAAGATTATCTTATAGAGGTATCTAACTATCTTAAAAAACTAAGGTGAGGATCCCTTTAAATAGCTTTGAGGGGCAGAGGGGCATCCAAATTTCAAAAATTTCTAGTTGAGGAACACTTTAAATGGCTTATAAAAAATCTAACATATAAAAAAAATTTAATATGACGACTACTCATAGCTTCTAGAGTGACCATTTTTCAAAAAATTATTAAGGGAAGGCCACTCCAAATAATTTATAAAAACTTTCTGATTTTAAAAAATTGGAGAGGATGACCACGGTCAAAAACATACCTAAGACCAAATATGAATGAATAATGGTAATAATAATAATATTTAGCACAGCGTCTTACTACCCGTTCGGGTTATACGCTTTAAGTACTAATTACGCTAATGGATTAGGAATTGGGGCTGTTGAATTAGTGGAAGTGAACCCGCATTTGCGTGGAGGGAGAGTGGAAAACCATTAACTTAATTTTTGAGACATTTATATTAAGATCCATTCAGTCTGTCGCCACACTAAAACGATTTAATGCAGTCTGCAATTAACTTTCCTTCTCAGCCATTAATAAGGCATCACCTGCATATAACAGCATTCTCACATTCACATTCTCCATTTGTACACCAACCACATCCTAACAAGCATTCCTCACACACTTAGGCATGAAAACTAATAAAATATGACCTATAATTTTAAAATGCAATAAATGACCAAAAATGATTCATTTCTATATAAAAGATAAATTTTTTTACAAACAGTGGATCATGAACGAATATTAACTGTGATGAATCAATTAAAATATAACATGTCATCAACATTCGGGATTCTGTCTATAATCTATACTTCTCCCTTTCTGTTCAATTTGGTAATATAATTCTCCAAAAGTTTCCTACTAAAAGTGAATTGTTGAAAACCATTAAGAATATTAATTCATTTATAAGTAATATTAGTATTAGAATCCTAAAAAATTTACATGGACAATTATTATAGTTATATTATCTGATGAAGCATTTATAAGGCTTATGGTAAGCTTATCACCACTCAAGTACCAACCTAGATAATAGTATATTTTGAAAATAAGTTCACCCTATATTTTACAACGTAATCACTTGTTAAATTTCAAACATTTTATTATTATCATAATTATTATTATTTGATCAGTATTTTAAAACTATTTCCTCGCTAATGTAAGTGTATTTTATTCATGCTAGCCAACTAATTTTTGCGCTTTGGCTTCAACTTTAATAACCCTCATGTCAAAAGCGCAAAAAAATAGATAACTACATATAGTAAAAACTACGCCAAGGTAAGACGGACACAAGTAGACCCTTTAACGTGAACTTCATCCAAAGGCTATTAACGTCATAATCTCCAGGAACAAGGATGAGGAATGTTGTTAAAAGTTCATCTCACGGCCGATTAACCACGAAATTAGATTCAAAATTACGCTTGAGCCAAAAATCGTTTTGAAGCGCGGTTTACTTTATTACTCACCAACAACATCAACATTGTGATCTTCCTTTTCAATCTATGTTTAATGTTTCTATTTTTTTATGTGTTGAAATGGTTTCACTAATTTGGTTTACCGAGGTTGGTTTATCCTAAATGGTTCCCCACTCTCCCTCCATGCAAATACGGTCATATTACCTGCGAAATGCTTCCTTACTAATCCCCACCCTATTAGAGCAATTATCTTACATGCTCGTAACCTGAACAAATAGTAGAGCGCGGGCGTTAAATGATCTAAAGTAGAGTTTATAAAACCACTATACGATTTGACGTCTGGTTAGAGTTGTATTACCTACCAAATATAGGCCCTATCCATTGAGTGGGACGGGCTCTTCAAATACTATAGTCCCCCAATAGATGGATGAGATGGCGATCACCAAGTTAAATCATAAGTAAGCAACTATCTTCAGCGCACTCTTTCATGATATAATTTTTTTATTTCAACTCGCCATCTTTATCTGTAAGGTGAATATTTCTATTATACTTTTTATATAATTTCCTATTTGCTTTTATTGTTCTGTTTTGATTTTTATATGCATGAAATTATCTCTTTCTAACCACTAACTTATTATTATTATTAGCACCGCGTCTTACTACCCGTTCGGGTTGTACGCACTTACGCTAATGTGTAATGGTAGGGTGAACAGAGGTGAAGGAAGGGTTTGGTAATCAGATAAATCTTTGCCGGGACCGAGGATTGAACCCCGGCCGCCAGCATAGTAGTCTAACACCTTACCCCTAGACCGCCAGGTCACCTACCACTAACTTATAATTAGTATGAATTATAAATTAGATAACTGACAATAATTATATCTAATGCAGTTTAATTAATTTATTGGCGTGATTTCACACGTCATCCTTGTACCATTCTTCGGGATGCACTAAATTATCTTCATGCGTCTGCTGCACTGGATGGCTATCCTCCCATCTAGTTTTAGGTCTTCCCAGTGTTTTTTTTTTCATGTGGTTTGCTATTAAATACCTTGAACGTGGTTCTAGATTATCCCTTTCGCACTGCATGATCTGCCCACCGTAACTTGCGAGATTTTATTACCCTAACAGTGTCTGGTGATGAATACAGGATATGAAGCTCATCATTATGTAGCCTCCTCCACTCCCCACTATCTTAATTCATTTTTAAGCAAATACTTCTTAATCACCTTGTTTTAGAACACCCTAAATTTTAAAATGTCAACAAACCAAGGACACTGGGACGAATACAACCACTTGCCTTTTTTTCTTTTGATGCAAAAGTGTTATTAAAATTTACAACATATAACCCGCCTGGGTGGCGTAGTTGGCTAACGTGCTAGTCATGTTAAACTTTACTGCTGAGGACGGGGATATCGAAGTTCAAATCTCGGTCGGGTGAACTGGGGGGGGGGTTCCTAAATGGTTTTCCACTCTCCCTCTACGCAAATGCGAGCTGAGGACGGGGAGATCGAGGTTCGAATCTCGGTCGGGTGAACTGGGGGGGGGGTTCCTAAATGGTTTTCCACTCTCCCTCTACGCAAATGCGGGTTCACTTCCTCTAATCCAACCTTCCCAATTCCTAATTTATTAGAGTAATTAGCACTTAAAGCGTATAACCCGAACGGGTAGCAAGACGCGGTGCTTAATATTATATTATTATTATTTAAAATGTCTAGTAATATTTAATTAAAAACTACTAGTTAAGCCTTAGTACTTATTTCACAGAAATACACGCTTTTTGATTAAAAAAAAGCTAATTTCAGATTTGTGTCTGTCCCTCCTGAGTTGAACAGCCTTTAACAACAAATCCATTGAGTATAACCTGAGCAGATATTAGGAGGTGGTGCTAAAAAGAATTTAAGTCCTGATTTTTAAGCATCATTGTCCTTATGGCAGGGTAAAGACTACGCGAGGCAAATAATTTGCACTTGCTGCATCCTAAAAAAAAATAATCAAATATTCTAAAACTATAATTAATCCAACATCTTGCGCTATTGTAAATGCTCTTATTTTAGAATATTATTTGTGGGATAAAGAACATATTTTATTTTATTTTAAATATGTTTTTGGATTTAATTTTAATCTAATTATAGCGATTTTGAAAATAGTAATACAATAATAATACGGATTTCAATAAGTTTAATATTTAATTAACGAACAAAAATAATAGCCCACAATTAAAATGTATATAAACTTTAAAAACCTACTCCTGAAGATAGGTCTTTAACTAATTAATTTTTGATGTGATTGGAATAACTCACTCGCGTGAACTGGTAAACGACTAACTAAACGAAGCTGAAAGCTGTAGTGGTTGGTCAGTCACAAGCGATGAAACACGAGTTGACTTAGGTTGGTCGCAAATGAATATCTATAGGCTGAACTAGGTCAGTTGGGAACGATAACTACTGGCTGAATTCGGTCTGTCAAGAACGAAGAGCTACAGGTAGAATTTGGTCTTTAGGGAACGATGAACTAGAGGTGGAATTCAGTCAGTTGGAAACGATTAACTACAGGCAGAAAATGGTTGGTCAGGAACGATAAGCTACGAGTTATATTTTGGTCGGCTGCTAACGACTGAAATAGTCCAATTAACCGGTCATTTTAGTGAACCGAATAACTTCAAACCGTTTCCAAAAGTGAGCTTTTTTTCCCCATATCTTTGGTAGTGGTTTATTTGACCATCTTTCTGGAGAAACTTAGGTTGTAAATGCGCGCTATGATACGCTGGCTTTTCGGACGTTATTCAAACGAACATTTTAGATTATTTTAGTGGTGTCGGGGCATTCATGATAAGCTTTGCCCATGCTTATATGATTCTCCAAGTTTTCATAGAGCAAGGCCGGGTCATCATATACTACGTCACTTCCTTTTCCGGTTCCCCTTTCCAATTCCGCTGTCCCAATATTTTACGTTTTATCGTTCGCCACGGCCCGTTACGTGATCCTATGAATCTGTATCTACAGTCGAATAAAATGTTATAAGAAATTGTGAAATAAAATAAAGAAGAGTAGAAACGAATGATTGTTGTAAAGAGTGAAACGTATACAAAGAAAGTAAGATGAATACAAAGGAATTAGTAAAGGAGAGTAAAAAGCAAATGAGATTAAATGGAGAAATAATGCAGAATGATTTAGAATGAAATAAGAAGCTGTTTTGGAAGTGGGTAAAGAGAAAGAATCAAGAAGTGAAAGGAGATAGCTATGAAATTCCAAATTAAAATAGGGAAGTAATCTGGGATTAAAACAGTATAAGTGGGCGATGGAGGGAGTACTTTGAGCTATTAGATGGAGAAAACATAGAGAAAGTAACATAAAATATGGAAAATGCTATGATGAGTGAAAGAATTGAGTCTGAGATGTTAAAAGGCATAAAAGCGTTATAGAACGGCAAAGTTGCGGGCCTGAAAGGGATCACAGGTGGAATGCTTATGTATGGAGGCATGATATTACTTGCCAGATTGTGCGAGTTGTTTAATGTGTGTGTTGGGATATAGAACGTTCCTAATGACTATAAGAATGTTGTCACTGTTCTTTGTACAAAGGCAAAGGCAGTAAGAATAAATGTGAGAATAAGTGTATCAGGAAAAGTTTTTGGGAGCGCTTTAAGGTAGAGTGTGCATGAAAAAACTGTGGACAAAGTTCGGGATGTGAAATGGGGTTTCACTCCTGGTAGAGATTGCATATATAAGAGATTTGCATTGCAATATGTGATTGAGAAATATATGAGAGTAAGGAAGAAGGTTTATTTTGCATTTGTTGATCTGGGGAAAGCCTACGATCGGGTAAATATCAGAATGTATTGAGTGTTCTGAGAGAATATGGTGTGAGTGCATGGTTAGTAAATGCAATTAGGGCGTTGTATGATGGAAGTAAAGTATGTGTTAGAGGGGAAGAAACTCTGAGAGAATGGTTTGATATTGGAAAGGTTGTCTCCATAGTTGTTTACTGTAGCTGATGCCGTATAAATTACTGATAGTTAAAGTGGTTTTTGCACAGTTTATTAAATTGTATGATGTGGTGATAGGCATAATGGATATTCGTATAACTTCTTTTCGAAACTAAGTTGATAGTTTTTGATAAGTAGGGATCAGGAAATGATTGTCAGCTTAATATTAATGAAAATATTTTATTAAGTGAATGATTGTGTACTGGGCAGAATGTTTTGTAAAAATATATTGAGATATGGTGAAAAAGATGATGGCTGAGTGAATTATAGAGAGTAGTTTGATATATGTGGAATATTGCTAATAATAAATTAGTCTTGAAAGAGGCGAAGAAGAGAGTATATAAAAGTGTGTTAACTCAAACATTGTTGTATGGAAGTGAAGTTAGGGCTTGTCAGGAGAAACATAAGAGAAAGGCAAGTGCAATTGGAATGAATATCTACAAAATGTATGTTGAAAAATTCTTATGGATAGAGTCAGTGAATGGGTGTTAAAGGAATGCATTTTTAAAGTAATCTAGTATGTAAATATGAAAAAAGTTGTTTACGTAAGTTTGGGCATGTTGAGAGGATGTATGTGGATCGAAAGATGAAGCAAATAAGTTATGATGGTAGAGTGTGTGGGTTAAAAGGAAGGGTTAGATCATTTTAGGTGTGGCTTAGTGTTGTAGGTGAATGTGTGAAGAGTTTTAAGAATAAAAGAGCATGCAATTAAGACTCGGTGTATGGATGGTGTTGAACCAAAGGGAATATGCAAGGATAGGGAAGTGCAGAAAGAGTTATTAAGGATATATTAATTACGGACTTGTATGTTTAGCTATATGCACCATTCCTTGACCACACCTTAAGGGAACAACGTGATTATATATGTATGCAGTCAGTCAGGTAGGTATGTATATATATATATGTATATATGTATATATGTATGTTATGTATGTATATATGTTATATATGTATATATGTTATATATGTATATATGTTATGTATGTATATATGTTATGTATGTTATGTATGTTATGTATGTATATATGTTATATATGTATATATGTTATGTATGTATATATGTTATATATGGTATATATGGTATGTATGGTATATATGGTATATATGGTATATATGTTATATATGGTATATATGTTATATATGTTATATATGTTATATATGTTATGTATGTTATATATGTTATATATGTTATGTATGTTATGTATGTTATGTATGTTATGTATGGTATATATGTTATGTTATATATGTTATGTTATATATGTTATGTTATATATGTTATGTATGTTATGTATGTTATGTATGTTATGTATGTTATGTATGTTATGTATGTTATATATGTTATATATGTTATATATGTTATATATGTTATATATGTTATGTATGTTATGTATGTATGTATGTATGTATGTATGTATGCTGTGTATGTTTAAAATATATTTTTTGTAACAGGCACCTAAAAGATATTACAATTTTTATTGTGTACGCTTAAATATATCATTTTTTTAATAACTTGCTGTGCCACAGTAAAATATCTATATTAAAATAAAGTGCAAGCTAGTTTATTTAAGAGTCATCTTGTCAAATTAAAAATATTACAATAATAATTCAACAGACTCCTTCAAAACAAGGTATCCACATATTCCAAGGTAGTTTTTACAGAATTTGTTTAATTTTAGTGTTTCATGATATTAACATCAGAAGTTCCCAAGCCAAAAAATAAAATATTCTATAATGTTAAACATAAAAAATGATAATAAAACATAAAAAATGATTGTATAGCTCTAAATGGCACTACTATATAAAATTTAAATAATGCTTTAAATATATAATAAATGGATATGTCCCATATAGAAAGATAAAAAATAACATACTTTTAATAAGTTTAATAAACGTATTAAAATTTTATATTTATTATTCATTTGTTCCATGATTTCTACAAACTAGGTGTCATAAATTTTGTTAACAAAACTATTTTGCTAAGGATTGTAGTTTAAAATATAAAAGCTTTTATTGCAGGAGAAAAATCAAGGCTAACTTCTATTAGGCCTTGGATGTGAGTTGTGGTGATGTGTTGACTGATCTTCTCTGAAACACAAGGGTCAATTCCAAGTGCAGTCAAAAATCTTGGTTTTAATAAATTGTTAAAGACGGTGAAGGATTCGAAGCTCACTCTGATTTATTGTAAATTAAATATGGGTAAATGAAAGTCTTGTAAGCTTTCGGTGGAATGTACTTTTTATGGGATAGTAGTTTAAGAAATGAGTCTCGTTCAATCATCAGCACTATACTTTGATTCTCACTTCTTCACTTCTCTAGGGTTCAGGAAAGGCCTGCCGGCTTTATTTGGTTTCTTCCCTCTCTTCCGCCACTAAAAGCAAGTAAGCAACCCCACCCTCTTCCTGACGCTCCAGTTAATCGATGGCTTGGCCCAGTGGGGAAGTGGGGACTCAACAACCTGACCCCTTTCCCTCCATTTTCCCTCCTTCACCTCCTGCCACTATTTGTCCCATCTCCCGTGGGCCAACGGGTACATTACAAACACATATACTGTGTAGTCATTGAAGTTAAATTTAAAATAACACGTTATTTAGTTTCTAAAACATTCTAATTGTTACTCCGAATTAAAGTGTATCATCAAAGATCGTTATAATAAGTATATTTATTTTTTAAATATGTTTACACTTAAGCTTATCATTTTAGTATCTTTATCAAAAGTATATATTTCTAACTTATTCATATGATCAGTTAGAGGATCTTTTCATGGCTTGACAAATGGTATTAATATCATATTCTGAAAATTGAAAAATGACACCTGGACACGGGAATCGAACCCGGGACCTTCAGTTTAGTACGCCAATGCTCTTACCACTGAGCTATCCAGGATTCGTCCCGTGCCCATGGTCATTCTTCACTCATAGTTTAAAGGCAGAGTCTAAGATGGACGTTCGGAAGTCGTCAGCTTATAAACATGTGATTATCAAAGATCACAGCCATCAGACAACGCAGCCATTAGCCGGGTTCGATTCCCGTGTCCAGGTGTAATTTTTCAATTTTCAGAATATGATATCTATGAGGGACTATCCACACTAAAATGCATTTACAATAGTTTCGGCTATTACTTTCATTAAATGGTATTAACCTCAGTCAAGTAGTTTTAGAGACAACCAAACACTAGCAAAATCAGAGCTTCGCATCTAACTAAATATAAGATAGATTGGTGTGTAGCCTGTAGATTAATGTTGACTTGATTTGAAAGTAAACATTACTTGGGACTTTGGATTACAGTCGTTTTGACGATCGTTTACT
This sequence comes from Timema poppense, assembly GCA_902141375.1. Taxonomy (NCBI): domain Eukaryota; kingdom Metazoa; phylum Arthropoda; class Insecta; order Phasmatodea; family Timematidae; genus Timema; species Timema poppense. The sequence goes on from CABFOV010001392.1 coordinate 26,778, forward strand.
CACTGTTTAAGCATTTCAAGAAATGTGTGATTAAATCTTTCATAAAAAAAAAGTCCTTCCGAATAAAGTTGATACATTTGCAAAAAAGCACACAATTTCTGTCAGATCTTTTCTTTAAAATGATGTTCATGATCACTGTGAATATAATCAGGGTTGCCAAAGCTACAACAAGAATCCTCTTTGTCAAATTCTTTGTTATTGGTTCCTATTTATTTATGGAATACGCATCTGTTCAGTTTGTAAAATAATCATTTATGAATAAATATATTGTATCCCCTTGTTTACTTTCTGGAAAGGCAGGTTGGTCAGTGGTTTCGACAATTGGGTCATAAGATTTTTAGAACACGGGTGTCTTACAGATGTGTCTAGTTTGGTATTCAAGAAATTGGTTTTCAAAACAAAAAGAGCGTATCAGAGAGGAAACTATGCATATTGCTTAAGTCTCTTCCGAATAGTTAGGAAATCTTCAAGACTGAGGTTATGATTTAGTTAATGAATTGCCAAAGAAATCTTCGGCCAAGTGAACTCTCCACCGTCAAAGGAATCAGGGGCCCAAGGTATACAAACAGAATCAGGCACGGGGCGAGATGTAATACCGGAAGAAGAAGATTTGAAAATGAGTGATGGTACTTATTTTTGTTAGATGATGGTATCAAAGACATAATTATCGTATTTGCAAGAAGCAAGAGAAGAGAAAGTTTAAAACACCAGAAGCACTTCTTAGAGGATGGGACATTCAGGAGCTGCAGCAAACAATTTAAACAAGAATTCTCCATTCACTCTGATTTTGGAAGTACTGCAGATTAAACAAAAGTCTTTGAAGTTGCTTTTGCTTTTCTACCGAACAAAAAAAAAAGGAAACTTACACTCATATCTTCTGGCTGGTCTTTGATAAGATTCCAGAGTGGTTCCCCGTGAATGTCAACATAGACAGCATAGCAGCAACAATTTCAGCATTAAAAGAAGATTTTTCCATTTGTGGAAATTGACGGTTGTTTATTTCATATGAAGAGGTGCTTATAGAGGAATGTTCATGATGTGGGTCTCGTGGCTGAGTAGAAGGAAAATCCAGATATAGCTCTAGCGTTCCTGAAAAGTGAGGACATTGATGAAGGTTGGATGTTCATCCATGGCAAGGCTCCCCCTAACTACAAATTACAAGAGTCTTTTGAATACTTCGTAGTGCAGTAAATGAAGTACATGTGAATGTAACTAAATCTATAAGGACAGAAAAGGAAGAATCGTGACATAAAAATCGATTAGAGTATCGCAAAGTGTATGTGAAAATATGAAAAAAACATACCGTGCCAGTCTCAAGAAGAAGAAAAATATGTTATCAGAATTCTCCCTCAGGGTTTGCACTTTAAACTGTGTTGGTTGAAATTGTCTGAATACCATGTAAACAATTCACTGACCTAATGATAGCATTCATTTCCCGAATGAATTATTATTCTAATTTACACTCTAATATCGTTATTGTTAGTTATTATAAGATTATTAAAACACAATTTAGATCTTAATAAAAACAAAAAAAATTTTGTAGGATCTTTTATTCCATGTATTAATTTGGCTTAAATTCATATTTTTTCATTTTTTTACTGTAAACCTTTAATTGGGCTATAAACAAAATTACTCGCGCTTATCAAACATATTTTTCTTTGTGATAATAGTCCTATTGCATCCAATAATTTTTTTACAAAATTTTAAGCATATAGAGATATTTAAATCCATATTAGTCTAAAATATACATTTTTTGTATTTCCTTTTCAGATTTCTAGGCCAGTGGTATTCAACATTGAGTACGTGTACCCCCGGGTGTATGTAAATAACTTTAGGGGTACGTAAACTTTAATATAAATATATATTTATTATTTTCATAATATATATGTATTATTTTCATAACAATTATATATATATTATTATTTCATAATAAACGCTGAATCATATTGGACAGATTTAGGGTTAGCCACAAGAAACCCATAGAATATAAAATAGGTATAACTTGCATTATTAATCAAAAACTTTGAGGTACAAATTTGAAGTAAAATTATATATGAGAGTACGCTAACATAAATAGTTAAATACCGCTTGTATAAATCTCCCCTTTTCCAATAAATACTTTCTCTTTGTTATATCATGAACAACTTTCTGTTGGTCGTCTAATGAATTGTATTGGAAAATAAATGGTAAAACAAATACTATTGTATACGATAAAATTAATTTATCAAAAAAAATATATAATCAATAGATGGTTTTCTAAAATACGTATTTTCTAACTTTTTGTTCGTTATATAAACACGTTTAGTTAAAATTTACTCATCATAAATACGTTGTCTATTTCTTATAAATTAGCAGTATATATTTTAAATGAATATAATAATCCTCTTTGCGTGATTCTAAATTCTGCATAAATTTTCCATGTATCCCGGCACTGGGGTTATTTAGAGAATAAAATAGGTAATAAAATAAAGCTATTCTTCTTTCAGTTCATAAGAATATATGTTTATAAACACATGAAAATACATATTGTTACGCCTCTACGTTCTAGTGGTTTGAGTTACTTGCCACAGATCCACAGGTCACAGGTACGGTCCCCGGCGTTTCCAGATTTTTCTGTAAAGCTGTGGGTCTGAAGCGGGGTCAAACTCAACCTCGTGAGGACAAATTAGGAGCTACTTGAATGAAAAGGTAGAGGCTCTTTTCTATTAAACTGAGAATAACAGCCGGAATGTTCATTGTGCTGACAACGTGAGGCCTTTTATCTGCAAATGTTGGCCCCATCATTGCCAACGGTGGCGGCCGCTCGGTTGGTATAGCTCATTTACTAGTATGAAAGTACACATTTAAACGGTAATGTGTTTGTAAAATGTCATAGATCAAAGTTAACTAGGAAATTATGAATCGATATAAATCTCTAATCAGGAATCTAAGTCATTTATTGGTTTTGATCAATATTAAAATTTTGTTAAAAGTAAACTTCAATTCAGTAAATAGGCTAACACTCTTTATTGTTTAGCCAAAATTATTATCATATATATGGGGCAAAATAAAAAGCTTGATCGTTCAAGACAATATAGAGAATATCAGGTCTCAATTACAGAAATGCTAAGTTAAAGGTCTCTTAGTATTGGAAATGCTCATCTCCCGCACACTTGAAGCATTTAATTATTCATTAATTGATATTTCTATATTTGTAATGTATCGTAACTCAAATAATAGAGGGCTGTGTTTTATATCTGCCACAAAATTAAAATAGCTAAAACTCTTACCGTTTTCTAGACACCATTTCTATTAACATTACCGTAATATTTAATATTTTATTTGCATCGGTAAACATAAAACTTTTTTTTTTTGTAAATTAAAGTTGGAAATATTTCTTCAAGAAAAATCTAAATTGAAATTACTTACATAGTAGCTGAATGAAAGTAGATGTGAATTGTTGTAAACCACACCAATAACGGATAAGGTGCTGCTTTAACCAAGGTTCAGTTCATCTCAAGAATGGTCTGCAAGAACGAACACACGAGCTCACTTTCCAGATCCGTCGGGCCACACCTTAACATCATACCTGGAACAAACAAAAAATAAACATATTTAGTGTCAATCATTTTATTACAGGGGTAAACTCCAAGAGCACCAAATAAATACACCAGGGATTACAGGAATGCTTTAATTTTGCTCAAACGTTTTAACACAGGGGTAGGATGATATTAGTTAGAGCCTAAATTAAAACAGCTCAGTCAATAACGTGTCGGTCTACTTAGCTATTGGCCCGGGGTTTTATTCCTGACATGGTCAACAAATAAATTATTGGTGAAATGTAGGTTAAACCTATCACATTGATGAATTAACGGCCGGGGGCTGGGTGTTGTGACCATTCTAAATTTAAGTTTGTATACAAGTCGTGTGCTGATATAATCAGTCAGTTCAGAACGCGCACGTTAAATAACTCAAATAAATAAACCACATGGATATGTTTTTTTTAATCCCAATTGGCAACCTACCAAAATCAAAACATTAATGGCATACATAAATTATATTAATATTAGCACCGCGTCTTACTACCCGTTCGGGTTATACGCACTTACGCTAATGTGTAATGGTAGGGTGATTGTGAGATGAAATGGAGGACCTACAGTTTAACGTCAGATCCGAACCACGATGGAGGCCTGGCATTCCCCACATTCACAAGATGTCTTGTCAGAGGTGAAGGAAGGGTTTGGTAATCAGATAAATCCATGCTGAGACCGAGGATTGAACCCTGGACCCCCAGCACAGAAGTCTGATACCTTACCCCTAGACCACCAAGTCACCCGTCAGACATATAAGGGTGCCACCTAACTGAAGTAAAAAAAAAATCTTCAAATTTCTATTTTTAGTATGCGGAGCTCAAAATCGTAAATAGAGGCCCTAAATAGTTTTGAATTTTCAGTTGAGACCAAAAAGATTGAGTTTTAGGGAAGAATAAATCAAATTCCCTATACTTGATTATCAAAACTGGTATTATGTGTGTAAAACGTTGTTGAAAGTTAGCTATTTTACCATGATTAGATTAATGTAACTAAAAAATAGATAAAAAATACTGACCATCGTTAGTATCGTTCTCCTCTACTTTACCGTAAAACATTACTCAAATATGTTTGTGCGATTGATAGATAATCCAGTTGACAATTAGTAGTTGAGAGTCTGTCGTGCCTTTGAGCGAGATAGTGGGCGGCCACATAAGATATCCCGGCTTCATCTTGTGTCTACGTTCCCTTTGTACAAATATTTGAACATGAGTATGTGTTGTTTGATTACCCTAGATAAACAGCCACTATAATCAAGATTGACCCCTAAGACTTGATGACCATAATATGGAACAATTACGCCCACGACTAGAACAAAGCTAATTAATTAATATTTAGCACCGCGTCTTACTAACCGTTCGGGTTATACGCTGCAAAGCTGATTATAGTCCAGTTTGTTTTATTTCCATGTAGCTTTTTAGGAATATGTATACTGTAACGATTGTAGAAAATATTTAATTTTTGACAAGTTATATTTTTAATCGATTTACTATACAACGTAGACAAAATCTTTGAAATAAACCAAGTAGTTTATAAGATAAATTATAATCAATAATTTATAGATTTGCAAAATATATGTAGAATTTTCTGTACTAATAATGATCATAAATATGTAGACTTAATGAAGAAAAAACTTAATAACAATTTATCAAGTATAAGTAATCAATGCATATATAATATTGATTGCTAGTAAAAAATATTTGTCGTTTGCTAAACCACCCTATACTCTTGAATTTTACTGTAATCTAGAAACAGTTTTAAGAACAATAAATTATATTTAAATAAAATAACCTGTGGAAGATCTGTGAAGTTTTTTGTATTCAAGGGTATTATTAGGTTTTAATAATGATCTATACCGTTCATTAATTTATTATATGTCAAACAATTTCTGTGAGATTTAAAGTGCCTTAGATAAAAAAAAATTGAAAGTCTTGTATTATATTCAGCTAATAACGTATGTCTATCATTATAATTTCAAACATCATTTGACTTATTCCCGCAAATAAACATACACTCACATACACATATGGTCACTTACATTAGCCCAGTGACGGGCCCAGAGATTTAATTGAAGAGTTGCAGATGGCATACTCTCATGGTTTTATCCAGAATTAAATTTCCCAGGGTATTTGGTGAGCACAGCCCTATAACCACTGGAGAACAAAAAAATGTTTGCATTTTAAATGCCTCCAGAAGCTATTTGAAATTTTTTTGTTATGTTGAAGGGTAGTTTTTTTTTAATAATTCAGGTGCTATGAATTAATTTTTTCTAGTGTTTATTTTGGGGTAGTTAAAATAAGAATCCCCTAAACGCAATAAATATTTAATTTAGATCTTTTGGGCTGGAGTTAATTTAGCAATATATTTATCACTAATTTATTTAAAAGACTTGGACTAATTTGACGAAATTTATTACTTATTTGATTAGTTTATTCGAAATTGAAACTTGTTCGAGGTATGGCTTTGCCTATAAAGATCCGAGGCTATTGTATAGGTACGTAATCTTTTGGGATTTTTAGGGTCACTTTTGATGTGTATAACGTAACATATTTGATTAGCAAGTCTTAAGTATGCTCTTAAATTGTAACTAATACATTCGACACCTATTCAATTAATTTTTTTCCTTCAAATAATTAAAGATTCGATTACAATCTTTAGCGGTCTGTAGGTGGAATGGAGGGGAGGATGGGGCTTAAAATGCCCCACTGGCCTCTTGCCCCACCCCACAGTGTACCACTACTTTGGCCTTGAACTTATGCGAGTACATGCACAAGCTCAAATGCATTATCCTCTATTATATGCCAACACAAGATTTAATGGTATTCAAGGACAACCCGTTTATGGTAATCTTGCGAGCCGTTGCCATGGTAACCCACACCTCGAGTACAACGCACAAGCGATGTTGTAGAAGACTATGCAAGAGAGCACCACATGCTAAACGTGGTCTCCAAATATGTTGGGTTTAAACTTTTTCCAAACAGGCTACGTTTACATTTAATATGGTATTTTAATTTATGTCCAAACGTATTCCAAATCTAGTTTAATTTCACAATTCTAGTACGGTATGTTTGATTTAAAAATAAAGTTTATTCTTCCTCTATTTTTCCCCTTAATTATAAACTTCTAGATGACCGAGTGATGTCTTATTCGATGTTGACTCTTACTAGATATCCCACCGTGGTTCGGATTCCACGTTAAACTGTAGGTCCTCCATTTCATCTCACAATCACCGTACCATTACACATTAGCGTAAGTGCGTATAAGCCGAACGGGTAGTAATACTTGGTGCTAATAATAATAATAATAATAATAATAATATATTTTCAAATTGTAATATAGAAGAATCGTCTTATTGTCATTTTGAAGTTTCTTCAATGATTGTTAGAAAGTCTGCCCATTGTACATTATATTTTCGTAACATGATGTCTCCACTTACCAAAGTATAAGTGTCCACAATGTAAACAGACTCTTCGGTAGAGAGGGAGCCAATGACAAGAGACGATGAGAGCTAGATGAAGTCATTTGATCGATATACACTCGATAAGTGAGCAAACTCGATGACTGAATTGAGTAAATGTTTGTAGATTTACACTTAGTCCACCCACATAGACACTGAACCGTTTCAAACTCTAACGGTTCTCAAACGACACGTTGTTTGATAAAACGTTTTTCTTATCTCATTTTTAATATAATTTCAATGTTTAATATTGTAAATACTCATTAACCCTTTAAAATATCTGATAACCATCCCCTGTGGCTAGATTGTCTAAAGTGTCAGTGTAGTGTTAGACTGACCTGCTTGAGACGGGGAAATAGGGGTTCAAATACTGGTTGGAACTAATGAGGGTTGTTTTTCCTAAATAGTTTCCCACTTTCCCCCCAAGTAAGTACAGGTAGAGTATTTCCAAAATAATTCCCTCCCCATCCTTACCTCATGAGAGTAATTATCGAATATGCGTGAAAGCTATAATCTTAAAAGTGTTAAAATAATACGTGGTTAATAAAAAATATATGATAATTCTCTGAAACTTGCCTTATTTTTAATATTTGAGCAATAGGGTTTGTTTTATATGATTATTAATATCTTTAAAAATGTATCATCTTTCTTAGATGGGTCCAATGCATCCCTCTTATGTTAAACTGGATTACTGGTAACAAAGATATCATGGTTTTAATCCTGGTCTTGGGTCCTTAGGATGTGTTTAGCTATAATACTTCCTAATCTACTTCCACAAAAATATGGGCTAGTATTCCATAAAATTCTACCGTATCCGTCCGCATTGCTAATGCTAAGACGCAGTAAAATATTTATAAATACATATACATATTTCATTTTTCTTTAAAAGAATACAATTTTGGTTTTTAATAACATTCACGATGAATTTCTACAACTTGAGGAAGAAACCGTTTTTGTTCTTCTTGTTTTGTAATTGAAGAATTGAAGTATGTAGCCAAAGCAATGCCAATCTCAGTAAATCCATTTACAGTCTAAAGACTGCGTGTGACTGCGGGTTTCAAATGGAGGAGTATTGTTCCATTCTCCTGTATCTGTGTTCAGGAATGATGAACCCAACTTAATAATTCAAAAAAAGGAATGCTTCTTGCACACAATTTGTACATGGGACTTCTACCAGATGGTACAGACAGCACTAACCAGACCAAGGGATGAGAACAAACCCAGCTCCGAATTAAGAGAGATCAAACCAACATGTGGATTGTTAAATGAAGAAGAAAACCTTAACGTTTTAGTTTTGATTCCAATTTTTAACTAGACCATTGTACCATTTCATTTGAGAAACAATTCTGCCACATCAGGGGAGAATAAACTATTGTAAATTTGTAATAAAATTAATCCAAAAAGTGTGATATTTCAGGCAACTTCTTCAAAGGGTGACAATTTATTGACATTGTAATTTGATTATAATATGATAGTTAGTCGAGTTTTAAAAATAATAACTCCGTAAGGAATTTAAAATCGACATTTCCCAAGATTACCTATTTCATTTTTAAAGGTTGCCTTTAATAATATGTATTTTTTTCTAGGAGTTCATTAATTTTTGCACCAAGAGCGTGTAGAGACTAAAAAAATAGAACTAAGATTGTATTATAAAATATTAAAAGAGTGAAGCTATGTTTAAACATTCTTTTGAAAATAAAACGACTCCAATGTTCTCACTTGCTTAATTACTTGTTTTGTAAAGCTTTTGTTTTGAAACGTCCTACGATGACCATACCCTAGAGCGATAGTCTAAAAAAGATACTCTACTGGTTTATTTGCTCAGAGCTTCAAGAGAAGCCTTTACATGCAGTACACAAGTGGCAAGGTGTACACTATAATCAAAAAGTCTCAACACTATAGAAACTCATTTTTGTAAACTGATAATTTTTTTTCTCAGTGATAAATTTGATTCGTTAAAGTATGTTTTTCCTTACTTATGAGAATGCCCCTGTCTTTTATGACATAATAATGATCAAAAACTACCTTTAAAATGACATAAAATATAAATCAGTTTTTTAAAACTAGTTTGGTTTATGTTTGCCTATAACTGAAAACTCGCCATGCTCTGTGAAAATTATGTTTGGCATCGTCTTATTCAGTGTGTATGTAGAATGGCTTTATGGTTTGTTTGGGTTATATTCATTGTTTTAGTGAGGAGTAATGTAAATTCAAAGATTTGAATTCAGAGTTAAAAATTTTGCTTTGAAATGATGCGCCACATCAATTAGTCAAAAATACATAAACAAGATTGGTATGAAATATAATATAACAAAGGAATTTATCAACAAGTCATTCAATAGACCAATATATATAGATGAGGTGAAAAGACAATGAGAATTTAAAATACGAAATTAACTACTACTTCATATGGCACATCAATGTAAAGCAAAACCTTTTGTGAATTAATTCTTAATTCATAACTTCCTTAACTCTAAATGTATGGTTTTCGTTTTGTTTTTCCTCCGTTTCTTGATATCAGTTTGTATAATAGAATAAATGCATATGTATTAATTACGATGGTATAGTAGGTTTAAGGTTGGTAGAGCTTAGAGGAAATGTACTATCATTTGTTTTATGGTGGGGCTGTAAACCATTTAGGAAAAAAAAAACACATTAAACCCGGCCGGAATTCTAGCACCAACCTCCCAATCATAGCAGACCAGAATAGATCGTTTGACATTTGGACCACGCTCCTGTCAAAGTGACTGGTTTTGGTGGGGTGGAACGTAAAGATAGAAATTGTCAGTGTTTTTGCAGTTTTTATAGAAAAACATTTTTTTGGCCAAAAAGAATCAAATAATTCTCCAGTAGAAACAAAGCTTAATTTTCTTCACATATTGATTTCAACATTGCTTGAATTACTGTCAAGAATGTAATGAAAACTTTCTCTCTTCATTTAAAAAGTTTCTAATCTAATGCTGCTATGCTCATGACAGATATTCAAGAACTGTTTATATCACTATGTAAAGAAAATTAAAATCCATGTTTTAACTGAAGCAATAATTTAATTATTTATTATGACCCACCTCGGTGACGTAGTTGGCTAACGCGCTTGTCGTGTTGAGCTCAACTGCTGAGGACGAAGAGATCGAGGTTAGAATCTTGGGTCGGGTGAACTGGGGATGGTTTTTCCTAAATTATTTTCCACTCTCCCTCCACGCAAATGCGGGTTCACTTCCTCTAATTCAACCTTCCCAATTCCTAATCCACAAGCGTAATTAGTACTTAAAGCGTATAACCCGAACGGGTAGTAAGACGCGGTGCTAAAATATTATATATATATATTTATATAAGGGCCAAACAAATATTTTGCTATGAAAACTGCAAAAGCACTTGCCTTTCCTCGTGTCCTCTTCCACCCGAATATAATTATTATTGACCAATATTTAATCATGTATTAACAATATACACCTTGTGTTTTCCTTTAACTACTTTTTTGGGGAAAGATACATAATGAGTGTTTTTTAAGCCTACCATTCATAGTAATGTTTTAAAATCTCCTAAAACGTCGGAATGGATTTTGATCTTGCCCCTAGTAAACTTTTCGGATATTGCTATTATGTTCATACATTTAGAAGTGCTGGTTGGTTTTTGAGTCTTTCTAAACTTAATGTAAGTTTTATGTTTGCTCTTACTACTATTAGGTTCAATTACTACATTTTCTTTCCAAACACAAGATATTGCAGCAATGTATTAATATCTTAAAATAGAAACTGGGCCAATCTAGATACTTAGAATTAAAACTTCTCTGAGGGCTGCACTCCCCCTTGCAACTCCAGGATGGGATTTATTATTTTCAAAAAGGAAATAAATTTTTATAAAGTATAATTTGGAAGGCATCAGTAGTTGCTTGGGAGAGCACTGAGAAGTGCTTTCATGCTTAGAAATCCCAGAATATTTATGGTACATTTTAATAGTGTTTTCATCATAATGTAGGCAATATTTCTGACTAGTTAAAAAGTTTGAATTTTAACCTTGAAGTGATTTAAAACAATATGTGATAACTAAAATAAAACCCTATCAAACAATCCCACATTGTATTAACATTTTAATTCTGTGACTATCATACCATGAATTTATTTGGAAAATTAATGCTCTTAATGGGCTTCAAACCTTTTGATTTAATCTCAGAACAAATTTCCGAGTAAATCATCTATCATTTTCTTTAACTTTAAACTAAAAAGATTCAAATAACCAACGCTATTATTTATGCTTTTTAGTGAGGATTACTAAATCTAAATACCATATTATGAATATTGAAAAATGACACCTGGACACGGTAATCGAACCCGGGACCTTTAACTTAGTATGCCAATGCTCTAACTACTGATCTAACCAGGAATCGTCCCATACTCACTCATATTTTAAGGCAGAGTCTATTATGGACATGCAGAAATCGTCGGTTACAAATATGTAATTTATTAATGTAGGCTCCTTTAAAATGTAAGAGTATTGAGTGTTATCAAAGGAATTAATCATAGAAATGTAATTTATAACTTTACTAATAAAATAAAATAAAATTCATTGGTAGGAAAGGAAATACCCAAAATATTTGGGCACCGAATCTGCCATAAGAATTAATTCCTTGATATCAACCCAGGGGGAATTAGAAGCAAATTAGAATCACCAAGTAAAACCATCGGTGCAATAAATTGTGAACCTGTGTTTCCACAAATAAATGTCAAGAAGGTTTGTCAAAAATTGTGAAGAGGTGGTGTAACAAACTATGAACGGGTGGTGTCACAAATTGCAAACAGGTGATTTAGCATAGCCATATGTTTCCAACAATCATATTTTAATGAGTTAAAAGTATAAAAATATGGTCTTAAGTCTATTTTCTTTGTTTCTCCTCTGGACCCCTAATTTTGAAACTTGCGAAAATACTCGCTTGCGAGCTAGCTCGCAACTCATGAACTCGTAAATCGCAGGTTGTACTGAAACAGAGCTAATTTTGAAAGGTTTCTACTGTCGTGCGAGTTGATGTAGCGTTGTTTCGCTTGCGAGTGAGTTTTCAATCCGACAACACTGTAAAACCATGACGTGCCAAAGGATTGAGGCGATAGGATGTCACTACACGCCATTGTACAAGGTACGTAACTGAAGGTAAACAATATTAATGTATTAAGTGCATCATATAAAACGATTTGTTTAGTTTCATTGGGAAACCATCTTCCAGTTGTTTAAATCTAAGCTTGTCTCAAAATGTTCTCAAAGTCATATCAATAGAAGTAAAACCATTTTCTCAAAAATTATCCACTTTAGCCCACTTGGTAGCGTACTTGACCCAAACACAGGTTTCCACCCCGGTTACAATATTTTAATTTTTTGTGTGAATTTAAATGACGTTTTCGTAATTTGAATTCAGTAATATATTAATTTATTTTCGCAACTATATTTAAAACATAAATATACCCGAAAAATTTTTACTTTGCGAATAATAATTAGCTTTCTTAGCCTTATTTTAAAATGTTTACAATTTTATCTCATATACTCCATTAATTTAATTTTTAAATAATCACCTACATACAAAATTTCAAAATTAATGTAGGCCTAGCGTTGTTAATTTAATGTCCTTTTTAATTATTTTTAAGGACTATTATGTTAATTTTTAAATAATCACCTACATATAAAATTTCAAAATTAATGTAGGCCTAGCATTTTTGGGTTAATACTTTTTTAAATTATTTTTAAGCACTATTATGTTCGTCTACGTAGGCTCAAATATCTTGTATACTTCTAAAAATATATTTAAAACATATTATATGCTTACTAATACGATCATTTAAAACTTAAGTTTATAGTCTGATAAATAAAAAAATAAATAGAGCTGCGACGAATTGAACACGCGAACTTTAGATCATGAGACGGTCACGTTACCGACTCAACCAACTCAACTAGGAAATTTGAAAAAATAAGAATATATAATTATGTTTTCACCCAAACAAATATTTTTTATTGAAGGATTGCATAAAGTGTACAAAGAAATCATATTATTTTCTTCTGTAAGCCTATTTTGTACAATGGTAGGTTTATTTCAACAAAATCAATTTCAGAAAGCTGTACCCGAAGAGGGGATGGCATCCATTTTGTTATTTTATTCTCTACTCGATAGACAAGGCCTATCTCTTACGGTGTGAGGCTGGCGAGTAAAATCCGCTTACTATTCGATTGTGTGACGTCAGTTTTCGCAGCACAGAAGTTTTAAAATTAGGGGTTTGCGAGATGAGAAAAATACGCTAGCGAATCGCTACTCGCACGTTTCAAAATTAGAGGCCCTGAACAGGTTGAGCTTTAGTATAGGGTTCCCTGGTTCGAGTTTGGATGGTACTGACAAAGCTATTTATTATTTATTTATGGCAACATAATTGTATTACCAAAATATATAACACCCTTCAGTAGTGTAATGATTTAAAGAGTTGCTCTTGCAATAGACTAGACTGCACTTACCGGGAATATCGGGGCTCGAATACTGATCCGGTGTATTGAAGGTGGTTTTTTGCTAAATGGTTTCCCACTCTTTCTCCATCCAAATTCTGATAAATTTATTTAAATTTTAACTTCCTACATACTCCCTAAGCATGACTATCAACGTCCGTGTAGCTTGCACGGGTAGTGACAGGTGGTAATAAAATACACATTATAAATGTTCATCACCAAGTCTTGCTCTCTTTCTCTTATATATATATATATATATATATATATATATATA
>CABFOV010001392.1:41627-75379 GCA_902141375.1 Timema poppense
TTGTTATTATTTTGCTACTCTCACTTTGCAAGTACACTGCTAGTGGGCCGTCTTGCCCCTCAGGCTCGGCTGCAGTGTCACTTGTTCATTGTTAGATTTTTTTGGTGCTGCTCACCCTGCGGGTGTTCAACCAGTGGGGCGCGTCTCGCCCTCGGTTGGCCCGTGGACCTAGAAATTTCCAAGTAACTGTTTTTGCACACTGATTAGGATGGCCTCTAAGTATCGAGGGCTCTCTTGTATAGCTAAACTAGAACTTGCCTGAGGTACGCACTTGCTCTGCCTGCAAGGCCAACTTGACATGTAAATAGTAAAATGAGTAACACTGCGTTTTGGCGTGTGTTATTATCTTGGCGCTTCTCGCCCCCTTGTGGTTAATACTCAAGCAAGTCTGCCACACTTCATTACTTCATTGTTATTTATCAAAGTACTTACTGAGATATAAGTGCACTATGTTCAAACCTCTGTTCTGTGATGTATACAGTATCATTAAAATTCATTGATCCTAATTTCCCCTTGTTCTCATTACTTGTACTAACTTGTATCATCGTGCACCGATGCTGACGGTGCAAAATTTATAAATATGCATATAAATATATATACAGCTATATATACATATGTAGACGTATACATATATATATATATATATACAGTTATAAAAACATTATACACGTAGGACTATATACATATGTTCAAAAACATGCATATTTATATTATGTAAATGTATATATGCAGGGTGATTAGTAGAGTTGTCAAAAAAATCAAAATAGTTTAGAAAATTTTATTTTATTTCATAATTTTCGTATAAGCACTGAATAAACCACCATCAAAGTTTTGTTGCTTGTGTCTTATGTCTACAACCACACACCTTCAAACACTTTCTGTGAACTAACATATACGTTTGTTGTAAGTGTATAGAACAGCGTTCCCACATCACCCCTCACTTACTTTATGTCGTTTTTACCAAAAGGTATGGGAAGAACGGAATTTTTGCTAAGATTATTTTCAGCTTATTTTTACCCATCTATTTATGTGGTACTGTCTGTATCTACGAATTACTACTCACCCTGTATATATATATATATGTATATATATGTGTGTGTGTGTGTGTGTGTGNGGGGGGGGCGGACGTAGAGATGGGTTTGATTCAGCTGTAAGTCATTTTCTGATAATCATGATATTATTGATATTTATAAAATGAACCGTAAATACTTCAGTGAAAATTTATCTAATCTCCTTTGCGTGTGAGACAAGGCTATTTTTGAAAGAGGCCCTTTACCTCGTTTATTGATTTTCTTTATATAGGACAAATCTATTCTCCTGAGATATGCACTGTACACAAGTCTAATAATCCGTTATAGCTATCAGGATAATATTAATATTTAACAATGCGACTTATGACGTATCTTTTTATTAAATCCTTAACTTAATTTTCTATTTTCAAATAATAAATAAATAATATGTTGTCAATTGATGTGCAAAGTCTGCATCAATAAACACGAGGACTTAAGGGCCAACCAAAATATTTGTAATTGTTGTGGTGTAGATGTGAAGATCAGGACTCGCATATAAACGGGAGCAATGAGGATGGTATTTCCTAAAGTGTCTCATACTATACTTTCACGCAATTTATTGTATATTTCTTTTAAATTATACATTTTATTCTTACCCCAATAGCGTAAATACATTGGGTACTGGACAAAGTAAAACCCAGAACCAAAATATCAAAGCTTAAGATCTGTTGACGAAAAGTTTTCAAACATTTCTTATTAAATGTGCTATAGGCAGCATAGGTTAATAAACAAAATAAGCATGACATTTTTTTTAATTAGGAAGGAGTTCTAGCAAAAAAAAAATGTAAATAAATTATATTTTTCTTAGTTCTATTGGCTGTTTCAGACACATTCAAATGTTTAGTCAAAATTAAGGGGTATGTCTAATGTTACATAGGCCTGTATTCTAAATTTACAATGTGGATAAAACTAACAAATAGTTTTTAATAGTTTTATATGTGACATGGTAAAAAAATTATAAATTAACTTAATTTTAAATTAATTGAAAAAATGTAAGTGTAAAAAGATATTCCAGATCAAATGTTAATTTTTACCACACATGGAATAATTATGAATGTAATTTAAATAAGTGTGTGTTTTATTAGTACCGCCCATCACTATTTAATAGTCTACAATATTTTGTACACCTTGTAGATGGTTTAAATGAGTAATCAGCAAAGAAAATCATTACCTAAGGACTTACTAATATAGTATGATTTTGGTAGGAAGAACAGTAGAAGTTAGTTACTAAAGTTACTAAAACAATGTTAATATATTCATACATAAAGTTATTTCATCTGCAGATGTTACTATTGATAGATATTATCAATATCTATAAAATAATACAAATAATATAGTAAATATTATCAGAGTTGGCCGCAAAGAAATATGTTTGAATTTTCTCTACTGTTCTTCCAACCAAAATCAGGGTATACATACCAATTTTAAAACAAACAGTCTTAAATTAACTAGCTAATACTCTAGTTTAATTAGAACCTTTTTTTTTTTTTAAAAAAGGATGTTGACGGTTATATCCTTTATATTAATAATGTTTCAAAACTTTCTTATTTATGACAATTTTATTAGTAGATCTTGATGCATTTTTACTATTGATTTATATCTCTTACGGTGGTCGAATGTTCTAAGGCATCACTCTTGCACTAGACTGTCAATAATGGGAAGATCAGGGTTTTAATCCAGGTCGGATTTACTGAGAGTGATTTCCAAATGGTTTCCCACTATCCTTCCATGCAAATGCAGGTACAGTTCATCTAAATATAACCTTCCACAACAAAAACTAAAATAATTAGCGTTTGTACATAAGCGTATAACCCGAATGGGTGGTAATACGTGGTGCTAAGAAAAAAAACTATTGATCTAGTGGCTTAACATTTGAATTCTGGAAGTGGAATGACCTGGTGGTGACCAAAACCTGGTTCAAGAAACGCAAGACAAAACTATACAATCGGAATTTCCCAAGAGACATCAGCAGGTAACAACAAGAATACGATCTTGTCAAACAGTGATTCAGGAATTGAATGAAAGATGTAAAGACATTACCAGGCTCCGACACCAATACAGACCGCAACCTTCTGGTGCCGTACATTGAAACAAGAATCAAAAATACAAGGAAAACGAGCAAGATAAAACGAGGTGGGACTTAGAAAATTTAAGAAGTGATATTGATATTGTGGGAAATGCAATAGAACAAATACTAAGTGAGGTGACAGAAGAGGATAGTTCGTAAGCGATATGGAATAGCGTTAATAATATTTTGTTGAAGGTGGAAAATGATAATTTTGTAAAAGTGAAAAGGACAACACGAAATTCCTGGTAAACAACAGAAATCGAAGAAGGAAATGGAATAACTTCAATATAGAAGAATATATGAGGATAAAAAACGAGTTAAGGACGACAAAGTAAGGAAATACTGTTTGGAAAAGACATGCGATGAGATTATAGAACTACAAAGAAAAGGAAAGTATGACCTTAAAACATAAGCAATGCTAGCTAATTTTACATAAATATTACCCACCTCAAATAAAACCAATACATATAGACATCCTGCAATATCAAAGATCTACAAAACCTTACTATGTCTAAAAAACGTGCTTCACTCACCCTATAGTCTCAGACAGCAACCATCACACTACTGGTGCACATCAAATAATTCTGAAAAGAAGACTTGGCACTCTTTTGAAAAGTGGATCGACAAGACATCGGTATGAGGTGATTTAGGACTACGCTGATTGGCCTAGCCAGCCGACAAACAACCTGACGCGATCTTCACTGCCAACTCACCAGATTTCCGGAATGACGTGTCTAGATGATGACAGTTGTTTACAAGAGAATCATGCTGCTGGCAAGTGTTTGCAACGTGGCGTTATACTTTTAATATGAAGATTTCTCCCTTTTATATCAATCAACTAGACTTATATAAGGCTGGTGGTCGGCTAACATGTTAGACTATTCATTCCAACACAACCAGAAGATGTCCTGGTCTGCCCTTAGACATAATCGCTCCAGGATGACGAAATATAAACTCTTTATATTTTGTTAAATATTTAAATATAATCGACCTATAATGTGTTTGGGTGTTTGAACACTTAGTTAATTAGATGATTAATATCGTTCAGTGTAGGTGGCAGTAATTTCTCACTAGAAGATTTAATTTTATAAAATACTTTTTTTTATGGAACACTTATATTTCCTTTTGCCGCTCGGGCGATAGTATATTTGTAATATTTAGACTTATTAGTAGGTAGCTACTTTTGATATTTTTTCTTGCTTGGAATATTTAGTTTATATATAAATTTTACTGCACTTGTGATTACCAATAATTGTTTGAATTCAAAATTTGATAATGTTTGAATTAAAGATAAAATTTTGTACACGTATTTTGTTTGAAGAAATAATAAAATTAATTTATTTTTGTTGGTTTATAATTAGTTATAGCTTTAACAATTACCGATTAGTTTAGTGAGAAATTACCAGTATTCTAATGTAATATTTCTTTGTTTTCTATCCCTATGTGAATATTAACTAGTCGATATCTTCTCGATTACTTCAAAGTTGGTTGAAGTAATAGTCTCACAGAAGTTTGAGCTATATCGGGAAGTCAAACCTTTGTGCAATTTATTTAGATCAGAATTGATATTTGAATTTAAATTTAATCTTAAAATTTAATGATTTAACCGGAATTCACAATGGTGATTCAGGCACTTCGTTAACCGTGTAGATGAGCTCTTTAAACTCTTAATTAATAAAGTAAGGATTCAAAGGTTTAATGATTTAATCTCTTTGTTTAGTCTGAAGTCACAAGGGTGATTCAGCTGCTTTTTTAACCAAATAGAGGAGTTTTTTAAGCTCTTTATTACTATACTAACTATTTTTTTTATTATTATTGGGTCTCTCTCAGACTAATTCGTATAAATAAATAAATTATGAAATAACTCATTTGTTTCAAACGTAATCTTCTTCAAGAATAACTATTAATTTGAGATTGTAAGATATATCCTCAAATGTACTTCGCAAGCGCAGTATCTGCCATATTTGTATGTTTTTCAATATTACTCAGTTCGCCTTGTAAGGCCATGTATTATTTATCTACCTCTGTTGTCTTACTTTGAATAAATAATTCATTTTTGTCTTAAACTTACAGATGTTCCTATTGTTGTTACATTAAATTCCTTATAGATTTCACCCACCCTCTTCCCAGCAATTGTGGCCTCTAGCAGTTAGAGTTGGAAGTGGTGAAAGGTACGATCTCATATACTATAAAGCAAAGGAACTGGGATGGAATGGAAATAAAGGTGTGCCAAAAATCGGAATATAAAACTCCAAAAGTCAGGTGGTGACGGATCATAAACAAGTTCTTATGATTTGGGAAAGACACATATATATAGAATGACTGTACGACAAGTAAAATTGTCCAGGAAGCCTTAAAATTGAAGCAGAAGAAGAGGTAGAGAAAGATAAAAATGGACCCAGAATTTTAAAAAGTGATGTGGAGAGAGCCATAGGGAACATAGGAAGAAGGAAAGCTGCTGAAGATGATAACACACCTACTGACCTTATAAAATAACTGGGAAACAATGGACTAACGGCTCTGAAAAAGCTTATAAATAGTATTTACGAAACAGGAGAATGGCCTAAATGAATTACTATATTTAACCTCGGCGTCTATAAAAAGAAAGAAACAAGCCAATAAATGACGTAATCATAGGACTATCAGCCCCATCTGTCATGTGAGTAAGATTGTGACAAAATATTCATTAGGAGACAGGAATAAAAGATATAAAGTGTGATGGAAGAAGCCCATTTGTGATTCAGAAAAGGAAAAGAAACCAGATAGGATATTGGTGTGTAAAGAATAATGCTAGAAGTCAAGGAATAAATCTACATTGGTTTCGTTTACTGGCAAAAGGTGATCGATAGAGTAAAATATAAGAAACTGATAGAAATACTAAAGAAGATCAGCATCAACTAGAGAGACAGAAGACTTATTGAAAACCTGTATCTGGGACAGAGAGTTGAGGTGAGACTGAATGATGTAGAAACCAACAGCTTAGATCCAGGAAGAGGAGTGAGACAGGGATGCTGTTTGTCACCCAGTATGTTCAACTTGTTTGGTGAGTGTCTTGTTAGGGAAAACTAAAGGGAAATTGCAATTTCAGAATAGGATGACGTGTCATTAATACTACAAAATATTGAGGTAATCTAGCATTGATGGTCAAATATAAAGAAGAGTTGCAGGAAATTATGGACAGGCTTGTGGATAGAGGGAAACTATATGGCATGGAGATCAACATTGAGAAGTCAAAAGTGATGGTAATAGCAAAAAATGAAGTACAGTTTAAAATCAAAATTGGAAACCAGGAGTTGAAAACACAGACCAGTTCAAGTACTTGGGATGTCTGCTGACAAAGGATGCCTACTGCACCAAGGAAATTAGGTTGAGGATTGCCATGGCCAAAGAGGATTTGAACATGAAGAGGTTACTACTGACCACCAAGATGAGTTTATGACTGAGGAAGAACCTAATGAAATGCTACATTTGGAGCATCACTACCTGTTCAGGTTATACGCGAATATTGTGATAATTACTATAATAGGCTAGGGATAAGAAATGGATCATTTTAGAGTTAATATACCCGCATTTTCTTGGATAGATAGTGGGAAAGCACTTAAGAAAGACTAACTCGGTAGACCTGATCACCGTCAGGTGGAGTGAATTTTTTTGGGGGGGTAACCATATTTGGGTGGTATGGGAAAGTTTCTCTTAGACAACACAATAACAACTGTAAGAAAATATTTAATAGATTAAATTTTATTATACTGCCCCAAGGCCCCAAATGTTTAGAAAAATAAGTTAAAGTTGTCTAGTAAAAAGGATCTATTGAAATAATTGTTTTAATAATAGTTTTGGGTTGTGTGAGAAAGCCTTTCTTGTACCACACAAAAACAGTTGTAAACATATATATCATGAATTAAATTTTGTAATACAGCCCTACTGCCCTAAATAATTTGAAAAATAAGACAAAATTATCTAGTAGAGAAGAGTGTTATAATTAATGAAAACACAATCACATTACATTACAATAGTATTGGCATCACATACAATCACGTCACATAAAAGCACATTGATAATAGCTGAAATATTGTATTATCATGACCTATATTGTATTTTCAATGGCTTGAGTGTGACAAGGCAATAGCTTGATCTTTGGTAGTATGATATTGTTTGCAGTTTTTTGTTTCAGGATGCCCTCTGAAATAATTTTAACGTCGAGCTGTTTTGTTAATGGTGGTTTAGTGACTGTCACTGTAGGGCAATGTGTAATATTAATCTAGTCCATTGCTTCTAAGTTATATTAAGGAATCTCAAAAGTAAAAATATTCATTGAAGGGTTTTGACGTTCTTTTAAAATTCTGCGCAGTGCCAAAACTTTTTTTATGTTCTCCCTGTCATCAGCTAACATGACAATCAGAATATTTTTTGGATGTCCGAAAAAACAGTTTCGTTGAATTACTGGTTCTATGATCGCCTTTATTGAGTTAAATATTACTGTGACAAAATTATGGTTTGATGCAAATGCCTAGTCACGAAGAGACATAGTGGCGGAGTCTTAATAGCAAACCAAATGGGCGTATATAATTCACTATGAAGGTTGCTAGAATAAATAAATTTTTGGAAGGTGCCATCGGGGTAATGTAAAGTCAGTAAATTCTATTTCCCTCTGGTATACACTGAGAATGTACAATGTTTCTTGGGTTTCTTTTAGACAGACCTTCAGAACAAGATCCAAAGCTAATTGCTTCACATATTACCAACAAATAAAGTTGGTCCGTGCTTAAGTTCTTTTTGTTGAAAATTTCTGGTAAAGTGCAACACAACATTTTTATACAACCCAACAAGAATGTTTTCGCAGTCTTTTAGAGATTTACCAATAGGTCCTATAAAACTTTGAGGTCAAATTGTAGTACCGTCAAGGTGCTTGAATATGTGGCGCAGAATAAGCTCGTTCTCATCCAATTGTCAAATAAACTAATGTAATGATTTTTCTAATTTTGATTCCAGACATAATATGACACCTCCATTTACTCAAGTATTAATCACTGTTCCGTCACAGTCAATATCAACAATTTTACGATTGTAAATATTATTTCTTAGTAAAAGGTTTTGTATTTATTCACTTAAAATTAATGCCTTTCTAGACCTTAAGGACAGACGACCCATACACTTAGACCTTGGTTCCTTTACCAAGGTTATATGCTCTTCTAATATAACCTTTTCTCGAGTCCTCCATAACAAGTGTTTTATCTTTAAGGCCATCAAAATATAAACCTATTTACTTAGATTCGATATTCATGGTGGTATTACTCAATAGTTATTTCTTTTTTCTGGATCGTCTAGTTTTACTTGTGTCCACAACTTTCGATAAGTCACTTTAAGAAATCTTCAGATAATCCCCATTTCCTCTTTCGATCTATTCTATCGAGATTGTTCTTTTTTTATTTCTTGTCAATGCTGTCAATAGCCATCTTTCGGTCAGTGAATTGTTTAAGTAAAATATTCCTTTCTGTAATTGATATTTTTCTCAGTTAAAAGAGTCAAAAGTTTCACACTTGCATGTTTCTAGTTCATAACGGGACTTACCTTTCTCTTTGAATTGCTCTATCTTCTCACAATAACTTTCGACGTATTGTCTTGATGCAAAAGGTTTTAATAAGTTTTTATATTTATCATGATATGCTTTAATTTCTTCACTACTTCACGATGGTCTATAGTCGGAATTGAGGCTGATTCCTATTGTTGTAACATTAGAGTGGACTGCTAATATGACAATGTTACTACCCGCACCTACACAAGGTAATATTCAGACATCCTGCAATATAAATACCAATAGAACCTGCCGGTTTAAATATTAACACAAATAATCTTATACTCATAGACTTCCGGCATTATTAAACATCACGACCTTACTATTTGTATATATGTCTCTAATCAAGCGTATATCTGCCTGAAGTAAAGCGAAGTACAAGTCTAGCCTGCTCACCACAAATGCTAGAATGAAGAGAAGTTCAAAATATGAGACAATTGTGCAGCCCCCTGATAATCAACGAAGAAAGCCAGCAATTCTCTGATTGGCCAGTACGGTACTACATAGAAGACCACTCATATGTAGTACACCTGAGTTGGCGTACGTGACCTAAACAAGCATAGCTTTACACCTGCTCGCGTTGTGAGTCAAAAGCATAGGCAGATGTTAAAGACAACAAACCGGCCTATGTGACCGACACAGCGAGGTTTTTTCACCAGATGTTTGCAGATGACGTAATTGTAAAGGAGAAATCCCACCTTCCCTCCCTTTCAACTAGACCTATATAACGAGGGAACACAGACAATCAAAAAGACTCTTAATTTGGCTGCTTCCATGAGAAGTCCTGTTGAGAAGTAGGACGTTATTTAGCCAGAATGGCTTATAATATCTTTGTTTAAGTCTTGTACCGCCCCCCTTTTCTCCAAATGGACAGGGGCAGGGGCACATGTACAAAAAACTAAAGAGGGCAAGAAAACAACAAAAAATGATTAAATTGCGGAAGAGCGTTAGGACCACATAAAAATTGATAGGCCTTCACTTTGACCCATCCAATAATTTGTCGTCATGAAGCCTTCTCAACCATCAACCGTTACTATGTGTTATTACTCAAAAGGAAAGGGGGAGAGAATCTTTGAAATCTAAGAAAATACTTTAAACCTGTCATAGTAAATTAAAGATAGCAAGTCGAATAAATAAATATTTATTTTAGAAAAGATTAACAATAAATATATATATATATATATATATATATATATAAATATATGCATATAGGTAACAATAAATAGTTAAAAAGAAAATATATAAATATAAAAATAAGAAGAATGGGGTTATGCCCATTACAATACAGCGGTACTGTTGCCATAGCAACCTTTGTCTTAACAATTACATTCATGATTACACACAGTAACATACGACCCCTCAACAGGTCTCTGCGGCAACCCGCTAACAACAATACCTA
This sequence comes from Timema poppense, assembly GCA_902141375.1. NCBI lineage: Eukaryota > Metazoa > Arthropoda > Insecta > Phasmatodea > Timematidae > Timema > Timema poppense. The sequence continues at coordinate 51,740 of CABFOV010001392.1, forward strand.
TACGCATTTTGCAAAAAGATAGTATGCTTTATAATAACAAATTAAAAGCATAAATTTTTTATGGCAACCAAAAAAGAGAAAATAAAAGATTTATTTTAGTCTTAACCCTAAATCCAACAAACAAATTTAACCGTATGGGCCATCAACTATTCCCATACTACCCAGGCATTCGCCTTCAGAAATATAAGTTATAGAACTTACAAAATAAAAGGGTCCCTCATAGTTTAAAATCATGTTACTAAGCCGGAAGGGCAAAAAACCTCAGTAATATAGTTAACGAATAACAAACAACATTGCGCCATCTTTGATCTACGTAATTTGTCATTCCTACAATATAAAAGAAAATACCCAAAACAACAGATGAAAGCCAAAAAGCAAATTTTGTATGTACTGGCCAAAAAGGAATTTAGACCTAACCTAAAATTTACCAATAAACCATTAACAAATTTCCAAAGAGTAATTTTGACTAGTACGACCGAAATTGAATTTGTACCTTGGGAAAACTCCCATCCTAGGATAAGTGTCCAAGACACGGATGATTCAAGAAGTGACTATTGAGACACACGACATCAGTTTATAAACAGTTATTCTCTGAGGGGAGGGGAACATAAGGGGAAAACAAAAAGAACATAGGAGAACATTCACATGGAACAGAGGGATTGGCGTAGTAACGAACAAATAGGTCATTGGAGAGGCGTCTGGAACATCACGTGATCACCACATGATCGCTTCCCATGAAGCAACGCGAAAATAACACGCTCACAATGCCACTCCTCTGATTTTTCCAGTTACGTCTTTTCACTCAGGGCGGAAACAATGTGCGCGGGCAGGGATGTTTGTTGACAAGACTTCACACACACAGACCGAGAAACGGGGCACTTTTGGTGAGTCCAGTTATGTTCACTCTTCGTGGTTGTAGAATTAGTGTTATTTTACTCATATTTTCTTCTTGCCTGTAACGTTGATTTCAAGCAACGTTACAGTCTTTAAAATATAAATTGATGCTATGGGTTTAATTTTCTTAAATACCTTGGTTTATTTTGTTATTAAAATCAGTCAGTGTAGGCATCGTTAATATTTTGCTAAATACTTTAATTTTTAAACGTAAATTATGTCATGTAGCACTTAGTGCTTCCAGTTGCCACTTGGGTGCTAGTATCGTATTTTCTTGGTTTTAAGAGATAGAAACCTTTTTTGGTTATTTTTATGTTTTTCAATATTTAGATTGTATATTAAATTTTTGCTTGTGTGGTTATCAGTAATTTAAATTCTTTAAATTGATAACGCTTCTTTTGTTGGTTATTTTGAAGATTAATTTGCATTGAAGTTAATGTTAAAGTAACTTATTTTTGTTGTTTAATATGGTTTTGACTTTAATATTCACTGATTATTTTAGGCAAAATTACAAGTTCTGTAACATAACTTTTTCTAGTTTTACACTAAATATTTAAACGGGGAATTGTGTTTAATTCTTTAAACGTAACGAAGGTAACTGTCCCGCGAAGGTTTGAGTTTATTCGGAAAGTCAAACCTTTGTGATTTAACGTAAATATCTAATACAATATTTAAATTTAAATGTGTTTCATAAATTTAAAACTGTTTTGTCTTTATTCACTGGTGTGAATCTGACGTTTTGTGAACTATTTAAAAGAGGCTCATTAAGCCCTTTGTGATTTGGTATAATTTTTAGGAGTTAAAATTTAACGTAAATATCTTGTGCGATATTAAATATTTATATTTATTTCTTAAATCTAAAACTGCTTAGTCTAATCACTTGTGTGAATCCGATGATTTGTAAACCTTTTAAAAGAGGCTCATTAAGCTCTTTGTATTTTTGTAGTATTTAGTAATTTAAACTTTTGATCCTTTTGATTTTATTTGATCATAAATCACTGTGGTGAATTATAAACTTGTATATCATTTAGAACAGTTTCTTTAAATAATGGCAACTATTTTGTTAGTTTCATAGGTCTCTTCTAGCTATGTTTTTAACGCACTATGCATGTAATTATTTGCCAACATATATTTGTTTTCCAACAAACTTCAGTAAGACACGTAAGAACACGAAACTTGTTGTTTTAATACTGTTTGTTACTATAAATAAAATTCCAATATATCATTAACCAGCTAATGTTTTTATTTTTCATGTAATTATTTCTTTTAGAGATAAACCCCTTCTTTTTTAGTCTATTGTGGCCGTAACTAAATAGAGTGAGAGTCGGACGCCACATTGTTTAATCACCTTCCACACAGTTGTCACTAACTTGGTTCTTGTATTGTTTAGGTTTGCTACGGCTCTCCCACAAATAAAACAACATTACGTCTTTGTATGTAGGTAAAACAGTAAGCGGTAAATTACACCCATGACTAAACACAGGGCACACTAGGTCACTCATTAACAACGACATTAGATAGCATGTAAACACAATAGAGCCAATTTGGTTGTGTTGTCTATGCTCAAAGCAATTTTACAGTTATTGGAACTAACAAATAGCGCGGGGAAAAAGTTTAGTCCTTTGAAACTGCAGATATAAACATCATCTCGGCTTGTGCTGCCACCTGAAATGAATAAATATAAACAAAAGGTTTGAAGTGAAGAGAAATTTTGCCTGAGATCCAAACTTCAATTCTTAATAATGGTGGCTAACCACCATCCCCCTAAGGGTCAATTTATAGTAAATTGTAATTTTATAGTAATAAATTTTAAAAAAATTATTCATTTATATTGATATTAATAATCTTTTGATAATTTTGGGAGTTAAAAAAATTAGGAAAAACACAAAATTTATTCGCTTTCTTAAAATGTTTAATGGTGTTGGGGCAGTATTTAATATCAGTGTTTTTCAAAGATATTTTATATACACGATTTTGATGGGATAGAGCAAGTTTTCCGTACCCCTCATTTGGATTTGAAGGGGGAAAAAATGAACATGGAAGATCACTGTACCCTACGATTGAGCGGGTTTTTAGCTCCGACCTTGCAGTCATCAGTAGACTATTCTAGCACGATAGTCCCGACTTAGAGTTTAGATCATTCTGCCACTGAAATATTTTTTTTTTTAAATTAATTTTAACTTCACTTCTTAATTTTATTTAAAATTATACTTGTGATTGTCTATTTTTGACACAAAGAGCTAGGGTAAATAAAGCAATAAAACAATTCAAAGTTTTTACATAATCGTCTGTAAGATTTACAAATTGATTCTAGGGTTAGTTTGTTGTTAGTTTAGGAAACCTATTTCTCAAGGAGCGTAATCAACTTTGTTTCAGTCAGATTTGTTAACGAGCGGATGTCAGGTAATGTAAGCCCTTCTCGTGTTTGAAGCTCGTCAATCAGTTTGAAGTTCCGAAAGTTTGATATGGATCAAACTCCGAGTAATGCTTTCATTCATAAACCAGCAACTAAAGTATAACTCTAAATAAGATGTAAAATAGTTTTGGTTTGGCTAACATCTGCTTTGTCATTCTTGTCATACCTACATAATTATTTCGTTACCTTCCTTTCGTTTAAGATAAATCATTGGTAAATTATACATGTCGTCACCCGAGAATGCAAGTGTTCTATCTCCAAAATGGTTAAATTTGAGATATTTGGTGTATACGTTTATTTAGAATGCATATGATCCACCTGTGGTGAAATTGAGACTATTAAATAATTACTTAAGAAGATACAAGCTCGAGTTGTCTTCTAGTAACATTGGTTTTATACAAAAGGTCAAACTTCAATGCTCTTTTACACAAAAGTGAAAAATTGGACATAGAACACTTGCATTCTCGGGTAACGATGTGTCACTTTTAAAATTATATTTTACTTTTAATGAAACTGATGTATTTATTTTTATACACAATAGTTAAAAAGGGTTAAATTTAACATAAAATAAAAATACATAATAATATTTTTATAATCCTTGTAAATGAATGTAATCAAGTTACATTATAATTATGCCTTTAAGTAAAACTTAGTTAAACAGTATGGACATTGTAAAATTATACAATACATATTTTATTTTATTAAAATTACCAATAAAAAACCAAATTTAAAACTCCATTTGATCCACAATTTAATGTAAAGTGATTCTAAAACACTCTAACCCAGTACAAAATATAAAGATATGTGTCACTAGAAAATTTATAATGAATTATAATTTAAATTTTAGAATGTTTGACTACTTCTTAGGATTTCACATTTTTTCCATTTGATTTTACAATAGTCAGTAACGTAATATTAATGTATCACTAATTATGTAAAGTTAGTTTATTAAGGTGAAGCTTTTACTGGGTATAGAATTTGTTAGGTTTTTATTTCTCACTGCATTAAAAAAAATCCTCATCACGGCGTCTCACTATCTGTTAGGGTCCCACAAATATATAATAATTACTAGTTACTCTAATATGTTAGGGAAGAGGAAGGTTGAATTTAGAGTAGATTATAACCGAAATTGGGTGAAGAGTATGTGGTAAAGCATATAAGATAAACCACCAACAAACTAGAATTCGAATTCCGATCTCCTCGACACTGACAAACTTTGCCACAAGAACCTAGAGCTTAATCTCCGTGATCACTGATATAGATATATACAAGGAACCTAAGGATATGTGTTTAAAAACATTAATATGTATTTTGAATATTTTGCAATATCGTTCCAAGCTACAAGCATATTAATAGTACAGAAAAACCAAATATTAGGTGACAGGATAAACTGATGATAATTCAAACTTGCCATGGGGCCCAATTTTATACTGTATTCTCCAGAACCATCTATCTGCCACAGCCCCAGAGCCGACAATGTGTACGTGCGAGCGACCATAACATGATGAATGATAAGACTAACCGACTACAATATAATTACCGCCACTAACGTTTGATGGTGCATTCGGTTCTAGAAACTGCCACCACCACAAAGATAAGTTTAGGTGGTTATACTAGGGATTTCCACGTTAGTTTCGTCATATATTTCCCTCCCGTCTGTTACCCATCCTCGCATGTTTCTTTCCGCCCCTGCCTACCCCTCCCTTAGTAAATTAACAGAATATGTGAGGCAGAAAACGAAAAGAGACCTCTTGTTGGAAAGGTTAATTTGGCAGGAGAAGCAAAATAAGTTGTTGGCGTGACAAAACAAATAATTTGTTGTTGATTCTTAAAAATAGTTATGTTCTCTACATGATAGAGTCGTGTTAAATTATCTATAATAATTATAATTATTATAACTATCGTTATGAGTAAATAACATAGACCTGACAAGAGGTATATTTTAACAACACTGGTTAATGTTCTGTAAGAGATACATTTGTTGTATTCTAGTGGTGTTTCAAGGAAATTGTTATTCTAATAGTTCCTTAAAGCAACACTAGAATGCAATAAATGTATATTACTAATATGTACTAATTTTCTGACATCTCTGGCGACAAGAGGTCCCTTTTAATAATGTGATTAATAAACAGATAACGCTCTCCGACAAGAGCTCCGTCACTTGTGTAATAAGTAACTATAAAAGTTTATACTTACAAGTGAAGATTTGGTTGTTATTATGTGATGGCTATCTTTAAACATGGATGAAAAACGTATTTTGAGAGTGCTGAGTGATATTGGTGTGAACAATATTTGTGGGATCATTTCATCGGTTTCATTTCATCAGGTAAACAAGTTCATTCGCGATGTTAAGAGTCATGACAATGACTTGGTACTCAAACAACAAATCAGCCCTGTCGCAGACATCCTAGCTTGGCGTAACTGTCAAGACAGATGTTCTGAGTCGGGAATATTTGTGGGAAAGACTACCAAGCTTTTGAAAACTATTTTTCTGATAGAAATTTACCAGTGAATATCAGTGATGAATTGAATTACGATGAAAATGAACCGAGTAAGTAGGATACAATAAACCTATCATAAATATCAATCTTACAAGTTGTCAAACTTCTGAGGGATTGTTCAGGTAATTTTGACAATGTCACAATTGATATAATTATTCATATAGAACAAAGTGTAACCAAAAATAATGAAGTAATAGGCCTAGATGAAAATGATGCTGGAGGCAAATTATTAGTTTTTACAGACAATTGTAATTATGTTCTTCCAGGTTTCAATCTAGAGACACCAGCTGATAAAGATAAAAATAATATAGTTTCAGAATTTTTTTAAACTGGCTGTGGTTTGAAATCTGTTTATTGTTGCCAGTTTCATGCTGAATATTTGGTTGCAATGCGTTTAGAATGTGCAGAAGTTGATTATTATGAAAACAATGTCAACAAATTGGATCAAATCATTTTGGGCCAACTACATTGTTTAACTCTACATTCTAGAATGACAGTATGCTCAAATCTAAAACAAAATGAGTGTAAACAGTCAAGGAGAAACAACTTAATCAAAGGGCTCTCGGTATTTAAGAATACCCACATGTTTGAACATCAAATTAAAATTAAAAACGTTTGACAAAAATGTACAATCAAACTGGTCGTTCGACTAAAGTGCATGGCAACACTGGTAAATCTTCTAAAAATGCTACTTCATTTTTGAGAGCTGTTGTGAGATTTCTCAATAACTATGGAGGGCAACATGCTATTATTTTACCTGGCAGAAGCAGCACAGTTTACTATTCAAACCAGAAACTGCAACCTTCAAATGAGACTAAGCTCAGTGTTTACAACAAGTACAACGCATATTTTAGAGATGCTATCCAAGCGCAACCTGTGTCAATGAGTGTGTTCATAAATATTTGGCGGGAAACCTGTCGTGAGATAGTAGTAATGAAACCTAAGTATGATTTATGCCGGACTTGTCGGAACAATTCCCACATAGTCGGAGATCGGTTATCATTGGCTAGAGTAGAAGAAAAGATGGCCAAACTCTAGAAAATGACATCCCACCTTGACATTGTTTTAAAATAAAGGAATTATTATAAACAAACTGTAATGGATACTATAGAAAATTTTGTTGAGTAATAGAGTTGTCCGCCTAACTCTTCACTTCTTAATGTGACTGTTTATGGTTTTGATGTGTCCCAATAGGTGCACATCCCAAGCAATCCCTTAAGCCGGGACCCGTTTATTTTTAGTCCCATTTACAATTGGAATATTTGGGGTATTGTGTGAAACTATCAACAAGTATGTGAATTACCTTATACCAGAAAGTGTTGATATTAGTAAGGGATCCAACCTTGTTGTTAGTTTATTTAACCACTACATCAGTCATTTCAGCCATGGTGAAGAAACAATGCACATACTTGCAGATAACTGTATAGCCTAGAATAAGGATAATGTATTATTGGGCTATCTTGCATGGAGAGTTAGCAGAAATAAAAACAAACGGATTATGTTATCCTTCCTATCAGTCGGCCATACCAAGTAGTCCTGTGATAGGGCATTTGTCTTACTAAAAAAGTAGTTTAGAACGATATACATTTTCTTGGTTAAAGAGTTTGTTGATTCCATTTTCCAGTCAACACCTACATCAAAAGTCAACTCTGGTGTTGCTGTAGGAAATGAAAAAGCATATATGGCTGTAAATGTATACGACTGGCAAGACTTCCTGGTTGCCAACAAGTGTTTATAAGTGCCTAAGATCACGCAGTTCAACCTTTTTGAATTTTTTGAAACATGTAAAGGTAAAGTACGCTTCAAAATTGAACTAATCAGAATTAAATTTGTCTATATTATCTTTGGAAATGAAGGTGAGACAGATGGACTCCCCCAACTCTTGAATCCTCCTGGTCTGACCGAAGATCGGAAAAGTTATCTTTTCAATTACATCCAACCATATTGCAAAGAGGAATACGAAGACTTAATGTGTCCTGATAGAGCAACTTCGGGACTAGATCTTGGTGCCGCCGTGCTTAGAGAAGATACTGATCAGCCTGAACCAGTCCTTGTGGAGTCCGGGAAGAATAAGGTAGGAGACAGCAAGAGAGACCAAGGAAGAGATGGGAGGAACATATATCATCAAGTGTGCAAGTTAGAGGAGAAGTTTGGTCTGGATTGCAGGAGTAAAAATGGTGCAGGGAGAGAGGGAAATGGAGAAATTTTACTAAATGGACCCGGCCACAGGCTGGAAACAGTTCCTGATGATGATGATGATGATGATGATGATGATGATGATGATGATGATGATGATACTGAGGAAGTGTGTTTAAATCAACTTTAAATCATTAATGTACTCACGTATTTATATATTAGATTTGTATTTGTTATCTAATTGAAATATTTAAACAAAACTTTCCTATACACAGAGGAACTACCAACGATCTTTCCAGTTTGTATTTAATTTATTCCTCCTGGGCTAGAAGAGTCCATCCAACTTTATCAAATAATTAATCATTTCTGTCATATAAGAACAAACTATTTTGACACTGTTTTAATAATATCGTAATATTAGATTTTTTTAACTTTTTACAAATTTTAGAAATAGGGAAACAGGTGAAAAATCAAATTTTGAAAAAAATTAATGGGGTCACATTGTGTAAAATATTGGGAACCACTTGTCCAGACCATTCTAGGATTTCTCAGGTCTGGAAGTAGAAAGAATACGCGTCCGATACGTAACCTTATTTGCAGTACTTTATAAGCTTAGGGAAGGAAATTTAGTCATAAGATTCGCGTTCAAAGCAATTTAAGGACTTCATGTCAATAGGATGAAAGTTTAATCTAAATTAAAATTAGTTCATCAGGAGTAATATCAATCTACCAAAGTCGTGTTGTTATAAAGAATTTTATATTTATAATGACCTTTATTGATAGTCACTTAGTCTAAGGCGTTACTCTTGCAATATACTGGATGGCCAGTGACGGGAAGGTTGGGATTCGAGAAAAATCCAGATGTACTGGGGATTCTTCTTAAATAGTTTCCCATTCTCACTCTATTCGTATGCAGTTATAACGCATCTACATGTCTACCATCCTCATAACTATCCCACAAGTGTGAATATGTTGCTATGTTGCTAGCTTTAGACAAGTAGTAAGACACGGTGTATATAAATTCATTTTTAACTGTGCTTCCATTACTGTTTCCGGTCTATGGCCTGGGTCAGTTTTTTGTGTACATAAATACTAGTGTATTTCAATTAACAATGTAAACATAACCTCTCATGTGAGTACATTTGTCTTGCTACATTATTAATTGAAACATTCTCGTAAAATAAATATGGTTAATTAAAATGTTTTGGTTGGGGTGCTCTGTTGATGACGTGACTTGGTGTAACAATTCCTTTGATTGGTCATTAGTTATTTAGTATCCAAACGGTAGCAGCGGCAGGAATACTATAACGACTCCATTTCGTGTAGAAATGAATTGTGGGAGATGTTTAAATTAATATCTAGTTGCAACATTGAGTGTGTGACGTGTAGACAAACTCCAAGGTATACCCTGGGCAACGTTATTTTCCCACAGAGCGGCTTTTAGTCTACTTACACGGCAACCCAACTAACTACTGCATCTCTCACGGTAAAATATGTCATGCGCAAAAAAAAAACTACAAAGGGTTCAATGAAATATGTATATATAAATGTTCATTGAATACGTACATACATATTAATTTAACTAAAATTACCTCCCATTCGGAAGACACCTACAATATCGGTTCATTAAATATCATAATTTACAAGAGCAGCAATGATATAGTTGTTATATAGTTGATTGACTAACAAACTACATTAAATGGTTGGTTACAAATTCTTATTAGACTTTTAGCTGTAACCATCAATTTAATTCTTCTTCTACGTGTACTCAAACACAAAGGAACAAATTGCAGAAAAGAAAATGTAATAAATATTTGGCTTACACTAGACTTCAGACATAGTCTACAAATTAATTTTAATTATATCGTCCAGCACTAATTAAGTCAATATTAATTCTAACGAGTAATATATTTACGTGTGTTTAACTCTCTAGGTTTTAAATATGGTACTATATAGAAACAATTTATGATTTGTAATGTCAGTTTTTTTGTTTTATTTAGCACCGAGTCTTACTATCCGTTCGGGTAGGATGCCTATGTATTTTAATTCTAATGTAGTAGGGATTAGAAATGTTGAATTTTGAGGGAGTGTACCTGAATTTACGGGGGGGTGTAGTGGAAAACAACACCCTTTGTACACCCGACCGGGATCCAAACCAAATCTCCGCGTCATTAAGTCTGGTCAGTTGCGAGAACATGAGACCACCGAAGTGGGTTGTAATATCGTGTTGAATGGTTTTTTTTAATATATAAATTATGGCAACTTATAAATTGTGAATTATTATATAACCAGGCCTACTACTTTATCGATTACAATAATGTGTATATGCGTACAGTAAAAATTAAAAAAAATATTTTTACTTTCTCGCTATTTACAGGTGAGAAATTATTGTGATTGTTAAAAAAATCGGAATCGATATCTTGATGAATTTCGACGTTTCATGACCCCCGAATCCGAAATGTGTTTTTTTTTTTTTTGCAATCCCGTCCCACTCCACGTCCCTCTGTCTGTACCTTAGAGTAGAGCCTAAACTATTTTACCGATCAGGGTAAAATTTGATATAGAGGGTTTTCATAAATCTGCCCTGAGTTATTTTTGGAATTGGATATCCAGCCCTAAGATTAAGGGTAGTTTATTTAAGGGCGGATAGAGAAAACAATCGATTTTATCAAAATCGGCTCAAACGATTACATTTATAAGAATTGATCAATATTACAAACAAAATGGCTACTATACAACTTTTCATCAAAATGACTAAGGGTTCCGATCTTATACGTAAATTATAATTTATCATATCTACTGAACTCTTTGAGACATGAAATTACTTATCACTGCAAATATGTAGGTATATTTATAATAGAATCTTTTATTTGAAACATATGTTTATGAAACCAATAATTTTCAAGCTTTACGCAAACACATATATATATATATATATATATATATATATTAACTTTTCGAATACTAAAAGTAAAGTATTGTGGCCGTAAAATAAATCTAACCCAAGACGTTGATCCCTACACATTCATAGTAATTATCATATACGAGTATAGGTATAACTTGAACAGTCAGTGAACGCGGTGAAAAAACAGTTGTCGGGTTTCTTCAATTTTAATAGAAATTTTCGATATATAAATCAGAGTCTTAAAATTAGACTGTCTACATGCTATAATTATAATTTCTCTAAAATCATTTAAATTATTAGTTATATTATTTAAATTTAAATATTATATAGCTGGGTAAGAATTTTCAAATATTTGATTGTAAGAAACATATAGTTAAAAATGATGTAATTAATATTAGAGATAATATCAAATATCGGAAATAAAAAAAACACTTTTTTTTATTAATGGTCAAACCCTTTAATTTAATAATTTAGGTTTATACTATATTAGCACAAGTACTTGGAGCTGCCACCTACTTCGGGGTAACCACGTTTTTCTTTGCTTCAGACAGACAGAGAAAAAAATTTCTTAACTTTATTTCTTTCAGCCCGTTTTTATTAAATTTTAAAAAATAAATAAAAAATTTAAAATTCCTGACTAGAAGTGCACATGTTCGTGCACAGGGACTACAAATTATAAAATGTCAGCTTTTTTTAGTGTGGTAGATACTACGCAATGCTCATGACAAACAAACAATATCTTCAGTTTATTAATATAAAGATTAGAGACAGCGTTCCAATAAATATGGATTTTAAAATAGCATCACATTTTTGATAACAATAATATTTCTAACTGGACAAACAGTTTAATTTAGCTAGTATAGAAATGAAATAGATAACAAAAAAATGTAAGAAATAGACCTAACTCAGACGTTTCTTATTATATACTGAGAATAGTTATAATTTTGGTGTATTATTATTATCACCGCGTCTTACTACCCGTTCGGGTTATACGCACTTACGCTAATGTGTAATGGTAGGGTGATTGTGAGATGAAATGAAGGACCTACAGTTTAACGTGGAATCCGAACCACGGTGGAGGCCTGGCATTCCCCACATTCACAAGAAGTCTTGTCAGAGGTGAAGGAAGGGTTTGGTGATCAGATAAATCTGTGCCGGGACCGAGGATTGAACCCCGGCCGCCAGCACAGAAGTCTGACACCTTACCCCTAGACCGCCAGGTCACCAATGAGACCTTAACTAAACATTCCTCCAAACGTGAATCTTCTAAGACTTTAAACTCAATAAGAATATTGTATTTTATAGGTGAGGGACGAGTTAAATCTACAGGTAGGGGTTCAAATCCCTGTCCAACTCAACTTCATAATTCTAGCTTTAAGTACAATATTTAATAAACTATGTTAAATAAATATTATGATACAGAACAAATAATTCTTTCTAACGCTAAAACTATTATTTGTTGCCAATTACAGGATAAGGTTTATTATACTAGTTTTAAATTTTAACATAACAGTTTTTATCCTTCATATAGTCTATAATTACACAATTTAAAGAAAATTTTATATATATTTGGTAATTTTTTTTTTTAATCTCATTCAAAATAAATAAATATTTTGACAATTTTTAGACTAATTTTTAGGAGTTTTCCCCAATCGCATTAAAGACATCTATAGTGATAGAGTTAGCTTTACTAACAAATATTTTGTTATGGCCCAATGTAGCTAGCAATGTATTTACTATTTGTAAACCTTTCAATACATTTGTTTGATTGTACATATTAACTTTTAAATTATAATTTCTATATAGATATGTTATATATTATATATTTTATATAAAATGTATGTAAAATATATTATATATTTATATTATATATAATTTATATTGTATCTATAGTAATAAAAGGAAGTGTTTATATGTGTGTGTTTGTTTGTTTGTGTGTGTGCTATGCCCTGCCAAATATACGGCACGCAAATTTCTGAAATTTTTAACATAGGTGGATGGAAGGGGGTCCAATAGCTCCTCGAAGCCGGATTTTTCTATTTTATATTAGCATTTTAACTAGGCTACTTTTAACAAATACTGCTTTGACCCCACCAAAATTTCCCTCCCAAGGTAAATTCGGCACTGCTACCTTGCACCATGATTTCCCTCCCAAGGTAGATTGGGCACTGCTACCTTGCACCATGATTTCCCTCCGAAGGTAGATTGGGCACTGCTACCTTGCACCATGATTTCCCTCCCAAGGTAAATTGGGCACTGCTACCTTGCACCATGATTTCCCTCCCAAGGTAGATTGGGCACTGCTACCTTGCACCATGATTTCCCTCCCAAAGGTAGATTGGGCACTGTTTCCTTGCACCATGATTTCCCTTTCAAAGTGTATTGGGCACTCATTCATTACACCATTATTTCCTTCCAAATTTTAATTGGTAAATGCTTATCTAATCAATCTTAACATAACCTAACATTGCTCCCGTTACCACTAATAATTTAATTTTACCTAGGAAATAATTTACGAATTAAATAACGTTCAGCTGGGTGACTTATACAGAACTGAAGTTTGCTGTAGATCTATTGTATTCATTTCAGATTTATATTAAATTATAAAATGCCCAATCCACGCGTTTACAATTCCTTCTAGTTGAATCGACGGTGATAAATCCACCATTCTTTCGCATAAAAATTTGCTTAATCCACTACTGCCCGAAGATAAATATAGAGAGTAGAAGAGATCCTATAAATTTAAAATAATTGTTGTACATGGCTGGCTTATGTGGCCGCATCGTCAAAGGCGTCTCTTTAGAGGTAGACTAGACTGCCGTTGACGGGGAGATCAAGGTTTGAATCTTGGTCGGGTGTACTGAGGGTGGTAATTGCAAAAGGTTTTTCCACTCTCTCTCCAAACAAATGTGGGTATATTTCCTCTAAATATAGTCTTCCCTCTCCCTAAAACTCCTAGCGTAATTAAAATTAACCATTGTACATGAACGGATAGTAAAACGCGGTGATAAAAACACTTTATATTTATCTAATTCAAAGAAGAATGATAAGGATGCACATTATATTAGAGTTATTTCAAATGCTGATGGCATATATCAATAATAATGAATTCATTTTGAGAATAATTCTAAGGAAACTGAGATCTGAGTGCTCTTTGAATTGGCGTAGGCAGGAATAGTGAAGAGGGTCAAAGTCTATTCTTGTAAATTGATGAAGGAGATACTTGCTGACATGAGCGAATTTTGAGTTGCATCAAGAGCCTAACAGTCTGTCTACAAAAAACACGATCGATCTAACGAAAGTTCAAACTTTCTCTGACGTAAATAGAAAGTAATGTTTGTGTGAGTTACAATGAATATTAATTGTTTCATGTTGTCAACAAATTCGTCATTGGCAAACACTTTAGTAACATTGGAAATATATTATTATTATTAGCACAGCGTCTTACTACCCGTTCGGGTTATACGTACTTACGCTAATGTATAATGATAGGGTGATTGTGAGACGAAATTGAGGAACTACAGTTTAACGTGGGATCCGAACCACGGTGGAGGCCTGGCATTCCTCTCATTCACAAGATGTATTGTCAGAGGTGAAGGAAGGATTGATAATATAAAATATTGGTGAACAATACGTATTCTAGAGCTAAATAGCAGTATTTTTTATTAATCGTATATTTAAAATCTTCTATAAAATCGGAACAAAATAAAAATATTTAACATCCCGGACTTTACAAGCTCAACTCCTATCCAGAGGCAATGAAAATTAATTTATTTTTAACTATCTCTAACTTTCCATTTAATAAATGGCGACAATACTTCCTTTAGATTTCACTGTTAATACATTTCACACTATCGTAATTAATATGTATGAGTATAGCCTGAAAGGGTAGTGAGACAAGGTGATAAAAAGAAAGTAGTTTGATGGACATGCATCTGTCTGTGAGTTTATCGCAACCAAATCCAAGCAAATAAAAATTGCACGAATTTTAAATAAAAGATAATCACCCAGCTGAAAATAGAAATTGCCCAGATTTTAAATCGTGGTAATCACCAAGTTAAAAATAGATTATGTATAGGTCCAACACCTTAGCTCAGTTGGTAGCGTGTCTGTCTACTCAGCTAAAGGTTCAGGGTTCTATTCCTGCCATGGCCGAAAAATGTATCATGGTGAAATGTGGTTTACCCTTTAACAGTGATGAATTAACAGCCGATGACTGGATGTTGTGTCTGTTCTAAATTTAAGTTTCTTAATAAGTCATTTTCTGATATAATCAGTCGGATCAGAAAGGAAACCCACTTCCACATAGAAGGGGGAGGGTTGTGACATCATTCAAGGTCGTGATCTATTCCTGTCTCTACTCGTATGGTCGAACCGCCAAACTGGCGCCAGATATGATTCATCATGGTTGGCACAGTTAGATGACGTCATCGGATAAAAACATTTCTGGGGTTTAGTGCTGGGGGTCAATGACTTCATGTACTAGATCACGGTTTCAAGGTCACAATTTATTCCTATCTTGATACGTCGTGTTGAGCCACCAAACTGGCGCCATGTATGATTCATCATGGTTTCGACAGTGCGATGACCTCATCGGGAAAACCTATTTCTGTGAGAGGGGTACCAGGGTCAGACCACCGTTTCAAGATCATGATCTATTCCTGTCTCGTTTCGTCTTGTCTATCCGCCAAACAGTCGCCAGTCATCAGGGAAAACCCATTGCCCGTGAGGGTTGTGATATCATTCAAGGTCGTGTTCTATTTCTGTCTTGTCGAGCCGCCAAACTGGCGCCTGTTATGAGTCATCAGGGTTGCGACAGTGTGATGACGTCAACGGGAAAACCCATTGCCGGGGAGGGGTGGCAGTATCAATGACCTCATGTACTAGCTCACGGTGTCAAGGTCAATATCTATTCCTGCCATGTCTCGCTGATAAACTGGCGCCAGACATGAGGTAAAACTCATTGCTGGGGGAAAGGAGGGAGGGCCTCCAGGGTCAATGACCGCATGTACTAGCTCATGGTTTCAAGGTCACGGTTTCAAGGTCGTATTTATTCCTGTCTTGTCGAGCAACCAAACTGGCGCCAGTCATCATAGAAAACCCATTGCCACATAGAAGACCAGAAATAAACCTTTGCGACAATAAAGCAGGACAACGGGTTGCTAACCCCATGTCGTCATGAAAATAACCAGAGTGGAAAGGGGGCAAACCTTGGTGGGGGGGAAATCATTGTAATCAGCCAGTGATATAAATAACAGCCAATCACAGCACTATTCCTATACTTCCTACACATACAAATCGGTGAAATGGGGCCAGGGAGGAGGGAAATAATGTAAGGGAGGGGGTAACCCAAAAGCCAATCAGAGCGAGAGGGCGTGGTCAATTGACGAGCACCAAGCCAACCATTTTCTGGGTCAAAGTTCAAAGGGCAATTTGCCCTGAAACGCCCCGCCATCTACTACCGTAACTAACAAATCTAGTAGATTGGCTTTTTAATACATCCTATGTTTGATTTTAATTTTTTTAAATAAAAATATATTCTTACTTTTCAAGAAAAAAATCACTATTTTCAAAAACTCTGATATTTAAAAAAAATCTGTTATTAGTAAACATCCATAAAAATCAATTTATTAACTTTATATATAAAATTATAAAAACTTATTGAATTCCCACTTTCAACCAAACTATTAAACCTAATTTTAAAATAATTTGAGTCTTAAGAAACTTTTAACGGTAAACCACCCTCAAACGAATATTTTCCCTAGAAACAAGTACACAATTTTATTTAGGAGGTCAAACACTCCCAAGATATAAACTACATTTTAAACAAAACATTAGAACAATTTTAGTAATAGTTTTGAGTTTTCAAAACTCTCTCTTTCATAAACTACTTTTAATTAATGTGTTATATTCAAAATTAAAAAGAGTTGTCTTGAGGTAAGGCCATATTATATCTAAATTTAAAGTGCAAACAAAATGCATCAATAGGTTCTAGATCTGTGGCCAGAGACAGACAGGCATGCAGACAGACATGATGGCAGAAAAAATTGTAAAATCCTAATTTTATATAGGCGGTAGTGGGGAAGGTTAGGTAGGCACATAAAAGAAAAGGATTCGTCATGAGCTTGAGGTTTAAAATGTTCACGATTACAATATTTTCTCTTTGTATGAGAAAGTGATGTCGAAGATTCTTTATTGATCTGTGGTTCTTTGCAGTCTGCTGTAATGAGCTCTGCGTCCAATACACTTGAGTGCCTGCTACCAACGATGTTCCAAGTTGTCCCCCTTTAGACATGACTTGTTCTATAGAGTTACAAAGACGAGCAAGCGGGTGCAGAGAGGAAATTCATTTAGTAATTAGAGTAGACAGGCCCCAATTATTAGTAACCTTGCAAAACAATGGTGCTCTATAATCGATTTAAAGCATCCCACTCAAGATTTATAGTATGGAACTTATTAATTCAATGTATATTAGGAATTCTCTGTATTTATCTGAAAGAGGTAAGAATAGGAATCGCTTTCATCGTCAAAGGTACTTAATTATTTTTCAAATAAAAGGTTTTATGGATTGATATAATTAAATAGACGCCATGTTTAATCCTCTTATTATAGTGTAAGGTTTATTAATAGTATTAATTTGATAAGGTTTGGTTTTAAATATATTGGAAAGGTTAATATAAATTTTATATAAATTAATTTAACTTTAGTAGTTTGACCCGTTTGTCGCACGGTTAAGCATCACCAAAACAACATCAAATTAGAACGTTAAAAATCCAGGTTCCCATTTGTTGATAGGTCGTTATACAGTTCTGAGCTAGCTATGGTAATCACAACCCAATCATGGCAATAAATAGATTAAAATCAATTGAATATTCCTGACCAAAATATTAATTTTTCTACAAAATTTGTGCAAAAACAAAATAATTCCATAAAAAAAAGTTATATTTACCTAAAAAGATCATAATATAAGCTAGATGAACTAATGGATATTGTTACAGAAATATGTTGTCAAATAAGAGCACCACAGTGCACCAAAGAGCTTAAATAAATAATATGTGTTATATAAAAATATTGAATAATAGGCCTAATTATTAAGGTTTTCCAAAAAGCATCACACTTGTTTATTTTCATATTGTTACTAGCTTTTGTCCGCAGTTTTTCTCGTGTTAATGTAAGTTTTTAAAACATATTCATTAAAACAAGAAAGTTTCTTTAACCAGAGTTTTGAATTCTTGGCAGAGAGAAAAAATTATTGAAGTATTAGGTAGAAATAACCATGATGAAAACTTTGGAGTTTATAAAAGGTGCATCTTCAGGGTAAAAAATGTCAATGTAGTGTAAATATTTCTGTTTTAATATAAGACACATAGAATATTTGTATTAATTGAAGGAAATAAAGTTAAAAAAAAAAGTTCAGGCAAGTACTCCGTGTAAATAACAGTAGTAGTTTCATCATCAGGAACGAGCAGATGTAGGTTGCTGATAGAACTACCAAGGGAACACATCACTTTAATTATAGCTATTAAAATTATGAAAAACACCTCCAGCGGAGATACACGCTTGACAACTTCAGGGTTTGTTCTTGCGCTATATTGATGCTCATCATATGGCAAACTTTGATAGGAAATCGCATGTATTTAAACTGTAATGGCAGGGCTGATGGAATTATGGGTATAATTAGTATAAAGACCATTGTCCTATATTGCAAACTGTCATGGCCATCACATCTGTAATACATTCTTGCAGGCTGTTTACCCGTGAGCGGTTGCTATTACACGTTTTAGGTGGGCTCAAGTTACGCATTAAAATGATGTTTGCTCAAATTGTATTTGAATAGTGTGGATAGGTAGTCCGAATGAACTTGTTAATAAAAATATAGACAGTTTAGTGCCTATGGAAATGTGAGTGCAGTATAGGGATTCAAGATAGTCCAAAATACAGTAGTTATTTTTACTAGCCGATTCATTTTTGGAGCTAAAATAGTATGCCCCTCTAAGCACGAAAGGAGCTAGTTTTGCAGAAAACTTATGTTGGGATAGATAAAATGGACTAAACTTTTTTAACATAAAAAATATTTATTTATTTCTTTTTATGATATGGGAAAATCATTTGCAAAAGGGGAATACCATTCGCTACACACAGTGAATTATTGGATTTGTTACACAGTATTCAAGTCAAAATTATTTATTCCTTGCTCCAAACGTCACGCGAGGACTGTATCAGCGTTCTAGTGACTGAATTTAAAAGCTAGGCAGGGTCAGATCTGAAATGCCCTCTCAGTGATACCACACCCAGTGTGAATTGTCTCTCAAAGTCATTCCCCCTAACATTTCGGTTCCAGCTTTATTCAAGTGAATAGGGCCAACCAGAGTGGGCCCGCTAAACAATAAAAGTGGTCTATAGTTTATTTTTCATTTATGTGTCTGTGTTTTAGCATGTGAAAAGACCCAAGAATTAAGATGACGCGTGAAAATGATTAATTAAAATGAGTAAAGTAAATTATTGGTTAAAAACCTCGTTTTATTCATTAGAACTGTTACAAAAACTGGAAAATAAACGGTTATAAGCACATTAGACTAATGAATTTACATTTATGCAAGTGGATGGCAAGAAAAAATAACTTTACATAATGCTTTGTTTGGTAAACAATTGTGTTTAACTGTTAGTGAAGGAAAACATAGCCTACTTTGTTTTTATTGTTTATTATTTGGCGGTGAGGTAGTGTGGACAACGCTATGCTTCAAGAATCTTAAAAAATTAAGTAAAAGAATTAAAACACACAAGGAATATGGAATTCATTTGTAAAATTCATTCAAGTCTAAAACATTCGGAACAGATGGATTCCGTGGTCAAAATTCCATTCCGAAAACACAATGAACAAGTGTAAAATATAGGCATATAATAGGAAGATGAATAGAATGCTTAAAAAGCTGTGGTACTCATGAACTGTCATTAAGAGACAAATGAACTGCCATTGAGAGACAGACGCGCCCAACTTGTATGTAATATAATAACTTGGTAAGTTTAATTAAAAACATGTACTCTTTTATGTTCTGTTTGTAGGTTTGTTTAGTGACTTTGTAATTCTAGTGATTTTTAAAAATTAGGAAAATTTAATTAATTTGATTTAATATCTTAAAACATGGTAGGAAAAAATCATTACCGGTAAGCTTTGAGCTGGCACCAATAAACTAAATATTACGCTCCAACACACTGCGTGAGATGTGTTGCACATAGCATTTTGGTGGTTTGAAAAATAGAAAGGTAATTTAATTTTCATATAATCTTTTCCTCTCCCTTCTAACAAAGTAGCGGCTACACCCGATTACGCCTTAGAAAAGGAAGAGCATCCTTCAAATCTGAGCTTAGCAAAAATATATCAATACTGCATCAATTATAAAAGTATTTCCTTTAATTTCAAGCGCCTCATTAAATATCACTCTTCCTACTAGATCTCGAAAACTCTATAATGCCTTAATGTTAACGCTAATTTTTTTGTGTGTGTGTTCAAAATAGTTTTGTTTATATTCAAAATTTGTAATGGAAATTGCTGGTTGTTTGTTGTCTATCTCAAATAGTCTAATAGTCTCTATAGAATATAAATTTGTACAAATTGTCCGGGAGACGAAGACCCAAATCCTTTAAGCGTTTGTCCAAGAGATACCTTAAAATTTGGTTGAGTTCACTCCAACCTGCATTAAAAATACCTTCATTGAAGTCTAAATGCCTTATCGAAAACTCGGTTTTGATTCTATATTCAATATCTTCAGATATGCGTTCCTTGTGGGCGAGTCAAAGTGGGGGAGGATCTGTGTTATTAAAAATATTAATATGATGGAAAGCAAATATCTGGGTGAAGAAGAAGAAGAGAGAGACACAAAGCGACTTTTGCTAAGCTTCTTCTCAAATGCGGGTCATCCTTTAAGAGTCTCGGTTCTATGAAAACTGGGTGACCTGGTGGTCTAGGGGGTAAGGTGTCAGACATCTATGCTGGCGGCCGGGGTTCAATCCTCGGTCGCGGCAAAGATATATCTGATTACCAAACCCTTCCTTCACCTCTGACAAGACATCTTGTGAATGTGGGTAATGCCAGGCCTCCACCGTGGTTCGGATTCCACGTTAAACTGTAGGTCCTTCATTTCATCTCACAATCACCCTACCATTACACATTAGCGTAAGTGCGTATAGCCCGAACGGGTAGTAAGACGCGGTGCTAATAATAATAATCTATGAAAACTAATTGGTAAGCTGTGGGGCTTACGTCGTTCACTGTATGTAAGTTTTAAATGAGTTGGACCTTTGAACACATGAAGCCGTAATTTAAAATAATATATACTTATGTTATTTAGGCGTATGGTGCATATTCGGCTGGATATATCACCCAACATTACTCCTGGTGGCTACTCATCAGAAACACCTGGATTTTTGCACTGACATTTCTTAATTTCCAACCATTTTATGAAGCAACCTTATTTTCGTAAACGTCTTCGCAAATAGATATTCTGCGCATAATTTGAGGAAGATTGTGTCACATGGGTTGTTAGTGACGTCAGTGACATTACTTGTTATAAAATAAACACAATGATCATTTTCTAAATGTAGATCTAAATGTATAAAACACTGACTAATCCCTACTGAAATTGTTCCGCCTGATTGGTCAAGTTAATGCTAAACATAACGTGATCAAAGCCCTTATTGTTTTTTACCTACACATATTGGCTTTGATGAAACTGCACAGATACACATTAATTTAGGATAACAATTTCAAGAGGTAAGTTTTTCGTGGGACCACCCAACAATATTCTATCTCCAACGCTCATGAACGAATCGTGGCGGAGCGCTCTCCATCGTCGGGATGCTGTTTAGGATTTCTGGAATATTCATGATGCCCGTCGACGTAGCTCTTTGAAAACTCTTTGGATAATTTTTGTTGCGTTCATGGAGGCGATCGATTCAAAAGTCTGTGTGTGCTGTGTACATTATTATTAACCACACTTTCATGCAGTTGTGGGTCAATACTTGAATCTGGAATCTACAAATTTATCACCGAATCTATATCATGTGTGATTTTTTTTTTGTCTTGAGTCATTGCAGTAGCCCCATGGCTTCTTTGGTGCTGACTGACAGTTCACAGCTGACTTCTGACGGTCAACATTTAGGTATGTACCCAAATTTTGACCGTCAGAAGTGACAGCTGCTAAACACATGTTTTTTCAGATCATATGGTTCGGCGTAGGGATATATAATTTGGTCTGGTAACTTTTCAAAGCCATTAGCTGTCAGCTGTGAGCTGTCAGTCAGCACCAAATAAGTCATGGGGCGACTGTACCATTCCACAATGTACATTAAACTCTTTTATTGTCTTTAACGCTACTTCCCAGTTCCTTGAAGACATAGACCATTTTTAAATAGCCTATAACCATTCTAAAGTAATTAAAAATAAAGTAAAAAATACCACATTCAAATGAAATTAGAATTTTTCTAGTAAGTGAACATTTAATTACAGAAACTATTGTTTATAAGGATCTGTGAGTTCAAATTTTCCAACTAAGCTAGGGTATGATTGATTATTAATGATTTTATCTACTATTAATATTAGGATTTGGCGATCGTGTTGTAGAGAAAACTAACTAATTCTAAATTCATTAGGAGAATCTACCATTTAATTTAGACTAATTCTATTTAAAAACATAAATTTTATTTAACTTAATTTGTTTGATCAATAATATAAAAGAAATACCACATCACAATCAGTTAAGCGGTTCCAGAGATCCTGGGAAACAGACATACAGATCGACAGCGACATTTGGTTTTATAAGTAGTAGAGAGGTTGCTGCCAAATATTCATTAATTTATCCTTCGATTTTTACCTTTGCTATCGCGACGCTAATGAATACTCTTAAGATAATCTTTAGTTTAGATATTCATTATTTTTAGACATTTTTAATCTGCCTATACAAAATTCACATTTTCCACCCTATACATATTTTATGTTCTACTAGTCACCCACGGCCCCCTATTTTTATATTCCGAAATCTCCAGATTTAATGGTTATTTCCGGGTGGTCATTTTACACAATTGGCAAATTTAAATTTTCTTCCATACCAAAAATTATTTTATAATATATTGAGAAAAATTTTAAACTACTATGAACCCCCCTCTCACAACCATTTTTGAGTCCCTACATTCCAATTTTGAAATTTTAAAATGTATTATTATATATTTGGTTTATTTACGTGATCGCCAAAATTTAATTTTAAACTCCACCGAAAAGTAATGTTCTATATACCATTTGTATCAATATCGAGCTCTTCCATCTCCCAGAATTCTATTTTGAGATTCGATGTGTTCAGACGTCATTCGGATTTCCAGAAAGGTTTATTAACTTACATGTTTAGATTCCACTTATGTCACACAAAAAAGTGTGTCATATATTCATTTTAAGACTCATGAGGGGACCCATCTCTCTCTATTTATTGCTTCTTCGTTTACAAATTTAAAAATAATAATAGCATAATGGTTGTTCGGGGTGGTTCTTTAATACGCAAGACATGTTTAAATATTATAGCCTACCTCAATGAAAAGTAATTTATTACATTCGTTTTTGGAATTTGGATGCCTCCCATTTCCCCAACCCCCTTTCTAAACAGTAAGTGTTCACCACTTTCTCTTTAATGGAGTAATCCCTCTGCATTTCTGTCAAATTTTCTGCCTCACATTAAAGGGGTTTTGTCTTTTCGGTTAACCCTCTCCCACTCCTTCCTTATTGTTTTCGGGGGGGGGGGGGC
>CABFOV010001392.1:84888-96802 GCA_902141375.1 Timema poppense
GGAATTTTTTTTTTTTTTTTTTTCTCTGGACTGCTGTTACGTTTCGACGAAGAGCGGAACTAACAAAGCGTTGCGTAAAATATTAAGTGAAACAGTTCCACTAGCTAGTTATAATAGTCAGATTATGATCCTTATCTTGAGATGCGTACAGGCATGCAACAAAACATCGTAACACCGTCTCGCAACACCATCCCGCAACACCGTAACATCAGTGCGTCTCATTCGCTGTCGGTCTTTTGGCGCCGTACCAAAGAAGTGTTGCACGCTCATGTTACATCCCCGGTTCTCTGTTTGAACGGGACTGTGTGCAACATCATGAGCGTCTTAGCGTGTAGTCAGTTACCGTTGTTCGCTATTATGGAGCGGAATGAAAACAATCCGATACATTTGATCAAACTTTATCGAGGAAAGGAAATTGTATTGGATATTAAGCATATAAAGTGAAAAAAGCCGTGCTTGGGTAGAAATTGCTGCAGAATAAGAAACTACAGCATATTAATTTAAGAAAAAAGTACTTATTTACTGTTATCGCTTAGGCGGGAGAAGTCAAACATACAGAAAAGTCGGGGTACCAAGTTTTTGTATAGGTCACTATAAATTTTAAATCTGAAAGTAAGCTACTCCCACTGTATGAGGTTCTACTTGTATACAGGTGACCTGGCGGTCTAGGGGTAAGGTGTCAATACTTCTATGCTGGCGGCCGGGGTTCAATCCTCGGTCCCGGCACAGATTTATCTGATTACCAAACCCTTCCTTCACCTCTGACAAGACATCTTGTGAATGTGGGGAATGCCAGGCCTCCACCATGGTTCGGATACCACGTTAAACTGTAGGTCCTTCATTTCATCTCACAATCACCCTACCATTACACATTAGCGTAAGTGCGTATAACCCGAACGGGTGGTAAGACGTGGTGCTAATAATAATAATAATAATAATAATAATAATAATAATAATAATTGTATATAGCTGCGTCTGCCACCATCGTCATTGTCTACGATTTTTCTCTTTTACTAAATAGGCTTCTACAGCGACAGCAACGTCCATCTCACGCTCGACAACTGCAAAACTATGGGACGGCATTATACTCGCGCAAGTGTTACGTGGAGATGTTGTGTTACGATGTCCTGTGTCATATTTATCCTCCGCACTCGTCACCAACCGTCGTAACAAACTAGACGCGGCGGTGTTGCGTTACGATGTTATGTTGCAAGTCCCTGCCTTAGGTTGAAAATTAATTATAATAAGAGATTAATACCTACAAAATAAAGCTATATTATATCCCTCAATATTATATTTTGGCGCCGCATATTACTGCCCATTTTTATTATAGGCAATCACTTGAGATGACTGTGTCATTTACATAAGTTAACTTTCAAGATCAGACTTATGACTTCATACTAAGATTGTAGTTATATATACATTAAAATATTCTATAAAATTCCCAATTTGGGAAAAAAAAATTTAACTACTACTAGCTTCGATAAATATTCTCCTCAAAAGTAAACTTCTGGTTGATGGGTTGTAATTTGGTGCTTTTAAGTTATTGCTTAGTGATTTGTTGACATTGATTAATGTTTCCGGTCTGTGGTCTGGGTCAGTTTAAAATTCAAGCTACATATTTCCACTACCGGCTCGCTAGGTCTGTCGTAGCCTCACTTGGCTTATAATCTGTCTTAAGACTAAGACAGGCACAATATCCAGTCCCCGGACGTTAATTTATCACACACACTTCAGCAATGATACATTTTCGACTGTGCCCGGAAGTGAACCCGGGACCCTTAGCTCAGTAGGCAGACAAGCTACTAACTGAGCTAAAGAGTCGGGTATGTTTCGAGAACTGAACGGTAATATATGTTATATTCCTACTTTTCAATTCACACATCCAATTTATTTTATTTTAATTCTTTAGTAAGATAATTCAATGCTTCTAGATTATATAGAATAGCGACAGGTGCAATTTCAACAATGTAATTAATCAAGTGCATGTTAAAATTAATTCTGTAAAATATCTATATACATACAGTACGTCTGAAATCGTTTAGTTTAGCCACGTATAATTATTATATTTGTTGAATATTGTGATAGGATTAAATTCACTAAGTTAGATGGCACAGAAAACAATTTACAAATTATTGTCAAATAATAATTATAAAACACATACCATTTTTAAAATATTGTCACTTGGGCTTACAATGACAGAAATGATTAGTTGTCTAAAGTATGAAAATGGTTTCGTAAATTGGGTAGCCCGCATCAGTGAACTAACGAACAAAAGGTTAAGATAATTTAGTCTGTTTTTCCGCTGACCAGGGAGTTTAGAGCTAGAATCTCAGCCGGGTTTTTTTAATGGTTACCCACGCATACACTCGGTAAATTATGGTACATTTCCCCTGATTTATACCTCCCCAATCACTGCCGCACTTTCTTAAATGAAATTTGTTTAGCCTGGAAGGGTAGCGAAACATGTTAGAAAAATAGTTCGCTTTTGTAATCGTCTTATGTCCGACCTTGTTCTTTCAATGGGTTTTGTTATATAAAAAAGGTTATGATATGTAGTACATTGTTGTGAAATCTATACCATATTGGCAATAAAAGTCGGCAATAACATTCCCCTTGGATTATTAATAAAATCAAAATCAATATAGGAAATGTCGATCACGTACTTTGCCAGCCAGGCTCTTCTAGTGGTTCGTGCTCTCCATAGTGATAGCTCATGAAGAAGAGGAGAAGAATCTACCACCATCTCTTGATCAATCCTAACAGCAGCAATGATCGACAAAACCCCTCTATCTTCATCCATGTCCCTTACTATCCCCCTATCGTGCTATCTCCAGTTCACCACCACTCAATTTCCGGAATCTCTGTCATTTGACTCCTCTCGGCAGAAGTCTGCCAGCCATATAAGCACCGACTAAATACAGATTTTCTCATCTTTGAACCATGAGATTGTTTGTATTTATATTTCTGAAACAAGTATTACAAATGATTATTTTTACTAAAGCGTCTTATTACCCATCAAGGCTATACAAATCTAATCATGCTATAGGGATAGTCTGAGTAAGAAGAAAATGTACCCGCAGTTATATGTAGAAAGAGTTTAAAGCAATTTAGGAAAAAAATACCCTCATTATACCCGGCCATGATTCAAACCCTGAACTCTCAGTCACCAATGAACCAGACTTGACGATTTTGACCTGAATTCCGAATGGGGAGTAGTTTAAAATGAATTTGATCTACGCCTGGGAAATGATGGAAAGACACATTGTGGAATAATCTATCCCCTACTTTATACTTGTACCCAACTCCAGTTAAACATATTTTAAGCCCTAACCCCGAGGTATATTTTTCGGAAGAGTGTAGTAAAATAAAAATTCTGGGATTCAATTACAAAATAAGCTCGTTAAATTCATTAAATATTATAATTTCACTTAGTGAATCTTTATTTATGTTTTAGAGTAAAAACTGACAACTATCAAATAAATAGTTACTGATTATTAATGTCAAATGTGCTATTTCATAAATGTTAGCATAGAAAATAAAAACAAACTTATTGCTCCACAAAATATATATTTTATTAAAGGCTAGGAATTTATCATTCTAATATTTTTCGTATCCTAATGGTTTATTAAATAATTACATTTTCTGACCAGCTAGCCAGTCGATAAGATTAACAGCCAAAGGAGCTATATTGATATTTTATTTGGTCATCTTTGACGACGTGGTTCGGGTGGGATTCGAATTGAAGGAAGTCTAGATGGTCTACTTTATATGATTTTTAACTCGATTTATCTCCCCCCTTTCAACATGTATCTAGGAGTACATTTGCTAAAAAATACTTTCTTAATTATTTTAGTCATCAATTTTATAGTAATATTACTACTCTTTATTCTTAAAGGGTTTTTGAAGCACTATATTTTAATTTTATTTATGTGCCAATAATAATATAATATTTAGCACCGCGTCTTACTACCCGTTCGGGTTATACGCTTTAAGTACTAATTACTCTAATGGATTAGGAATTGGGAAGGTCGATTTATAGGAAGTGAACCCGCATTTGCGTGGAGGGAGAGTGGAAAACAATTTAGGATAAACCACCCCCAGTTCACCCGACCGAGATTCGAACTTCGATCTCCCCGTCCTCAGCAGTCGAGCTCAACACTATGTGCCAATAAATATTTTAGCTAAAGGAGTAGTTTATTATTATTATTAGCACCGCGTCTTACTACCCGTTCGGGATAAACGCACTTACGCTAATGTGTAATGGTAGGGTGATTGTGAGATTAAATGGAGGACCTACAGTTTAACGTGGAATCCGAACCACGGTGGAGGCCTGGCATTCCCCACATTCACAAGATGTCTTGTCAGAGGTTAAGGAAGGGTTTGGTATTCAGATAAATCTTTGCCGCGACCGAGGATTGAACCCCGGCCACCAGCACAGAAGACTGACACCTTAACCCTAGACCGGCAGGTCACCCTTGACCTGTTGACTTGGCATGTTGTATGGGCTAATCCAAACACATATTTTTTGAAAGAGTGCGGCATTCTATGACGCGAATACTACAAGCTTGCATTCAGGCCGAGTATGGCCATTTTGGTTACTTCATAAAATGTTAAGCAGCTCTACATTAATAGAGTACAAACATGATTATGGCTTGGAAACAAGGTCAAATGGGACACATGTTTAAATTAAATGTTTCCCTTTATTTTGGGCCTCCTATCCGTCGCTGAAGTGGGGGTTCGATTTTTTTTAGCCCCACGTCTTATTACCGGTTAGGGTTATACGTTGATGTATTGATTACGTTAATGGTTTTAGAACTTAGGAAGGCCATATTCAAACGAAGTGTACCCGCAATTGCATTTAAATACTAGTGCAGATTAAGTATAAAATAAGGTTTTATATTTACTATTCTATAGTATAAATCATGCAATACATTTCAAACCTATTACTTTATTCATATAGCCTAAATAAAACTATTGATTTTAAATTAATAAATAAAACTTTTACTATATAGTATGAAAAAATGTAAAACCCTTTTTAAAAAATTAGTATTATGCGTATGTTTCTAGCTTTGCTTCTCTTCTTTACCCGCCTCGGTGGCGCAGTTAGCTAACGTGCTAGTTTAGTGTTTTGCTAGACTGCCGAGGACTGCGAAATTAAGGTTCATTTCTTGATCGACTGAACTTGGGGTGGTTTTTCTTAAATGGTTTTACACTCTCCCTCTACGCAAAAGCGGGTTCACTTCCTCTATATTCAACCCTCCCAATTCCTAACCCATTCGTGTAGTTAGTACTTAAGCTTACAAACCGAACGGGTAGTAAGACGTGGTGCTAAGTATTATTATTCTCTTCCTTGCAGTGAGGTCACGCCTGTATATTCATAAGTCATAACATTACATTAATAGAACACAATCATATGAATGTGTTCATATCCGTTCGTAGGGTTCCAATTTCGATCGTTCTGATCCGATTCTGTGTGTGGCAGGCTTTATAAATTACTTTACATGCCATGCGCCTTTATACCTGTCCAGGCTATATGCATGTTTATACTAATTAGCTGGAAATAATTGATAGGAAATGTACCTGCATTTGTGTGGAGGGAGCGTGGTAAAATATTTAGAAAAAACACCTCGGTACACCCAGCCAAGGTTTGAACTATGACCTCCCTGTCTTTAGCAAGCCTTCAAAACTGGACGCATACCCTTGCGTGGCGGGGCTATAGAATAATATATTTTTTTAGCAGTCATATGTATGTAATGTATTTGTGATTGATATATATATATAT
Source organism: Timema poppense (assembly GCA_902141375.1). Classification (NCBI taxonomy): domain Eukaryota; kingdom Metazoa; phylum Arthropoda; class Insecta; order Phasmatodea; family Timematidae; genus Timema; species Timema poppense. The sequence continues at coordinate 90,674 of CABFOV010001392.1, forward strand.
ATATCCTCATCCCGTCCAGTATATCGACATTTGATTATATTAAAGGAGGTAAGGATAATTAAGGCAGAATTTAGAGTAAATGTCCCAACAATTACATGGTGTGTGCGGAAAACCAATTAGGAAAAGTACCCTCAGTGCACATTTTCGGGATTGCTACCAGCAAAACATATTACCTTTGTATGTGTGATTACTGGTGAGATGGGTGTCGTATCAATGTATTGGTTCATTTCAAGCCAAAATACCTTAGATTAAGTATAATTTATTAAAATCAAATCTCTATTTCCAGTGGCAGATTATCTTTAAAAATTCAAAGGTTTTTTTGCAGGCAGCAATGATTATTAGTAAGCATAGGATAATTATGAATTTTCAAAGGCATATCTTGGACATTTTTGGTAATAAATGCATATTTTAATTGTTTTGGGCATTAATGCAGAATTCGCAGAACTAGTCTATTTAAGTACATATTTAAAAAACTTTTTGTTTCAAGTACAGATTCACTTCTTGAGGCAATTTGGGAGTTTCCAGAAATGGTTTTTAAAGTAGCCTACATCTCAAAATAAGTCGTAAATAATTGGCAGCTATAAACCCATCAGGAAGCAACCCCTTCACAATTGGTAAGTAGGATAGTAGTTCCTAGAATATTTTACCTGAGCAAGGGCCGTCTGTAGGTAAATTTTAAAATATCTACTTCTGACCTTTCTGATTCTCTAAGATATGTGTGTTTTATACAAGGAAGATAGGAACTAAAGTTTACTGCCCCTTGAACTAGTAAATTTAAACTCTACAGTGGTGTAAAATTCAGAATACTTGGGAATTCTAAGAGGATAACCAGGATTTTAGTGGTCCTATCACGTTACTGGGAAAACCTGTAGAATGTTGAAAGTTTAAAAATAAATGAATAATCTTTATCCGTTATCTACTAATTCCAATAGTGTTGGCATTTTCAAGATGCTGAAAGAAAAATAACGTTTAAGTGTCATTTTAAATTAGTTTATGAGTAACGATGATGATTTCACAACAGATGGACTTTTGTTATATTGTAAAAACATATTGCAAAGTTACTGTTGCTTCAACCAAAAGTTCCAAGTCATGCAGCATCAACAAACCTGAGAACATGCAAGTAATACAAATTGAAAAAGGGAGAATAGCCAACGGCAAGAGTTAGTTTATGATTTTACTGATTTACCAAGGCTTGGACATAAACGTTCAGATTAAATAAATAACTTTTTAAGGCTTTTATTTGCGCTGACATTTCATGGGCTAAATTAAAGAATGAAGTTATTTGCAGTTTTTTGGGAAAGTACACGAAACAGAATATTCCAGACAAACTTACATTAGGGAAAAAATATATTTCCAGCTATACACAGAAACATTAAACAAATTAAGAGCTAAATTAAGGGATCACAATAATTGGTTGTCATTGGATGAAACAACTGATGAAGGTTAAAGATGCGTAGAAATTTTGTGTTTATATATTAGGGATTAACGAATAAAAAACAAATAATATCTACTGTAATTAGATAAAAGTTTTAGAAAAAGTGAATCACTCAACAATCGCTTATTTTATCAGCATGTTTTTAAGCTTATTGTGGCCATCTAAGACTTTATTATTAAAAAGTGCTAGTTTTTGTAGTCATTCTGCACCATATATGTGTAAAGTAATGCAGGAGCTGCAGCTTTTGTTTCCAAACACTAAACATGTGACCTGTTTACACTGAGTAGCTGACTTAGCTCGCAATAATTATTCAAACGTTAACGTACTAATATCATATGTGAAAAAGATTTTTCTCAAAGTTCCCAGTCGCGTGCAAGAGTTTCAGGGCAAGTCCCACTTCCACACGAGTCAATAATTAAAAGATGGGGAACTTAGATCAACGCTGCTTTGTATTACGCTGAAAATTTTGAAAATTTTGTGAAAACTCTTTAATTAACTTGACTCTGAAGAATTGCATAGCAATAAATTATTAATATTATTATTATTAGCACCGCGTCCTACTACCCGTTCGTATTATACGCACTTACGCTAATGTGTAATGGTAGGGTTATTGTGAGATGAAATGAAGGACCTACAGTTTAACGTGGAATCCGAAAAAAAAAAAAGGTATTCGAAAAGATTTGATTTTAATTAATGCTTAATTGGCTTGCATTTAAAATGCAGTCTTTAAACTAGAAACGAAGGGACTATCTTAACAATACAACATTGAAATAGTAAAGATATGATTAAGGGTTTAATTAGATTCAAGATAAAATACTTTCTACGTCAATTAAATGAAGTGCTGTCAAAAAATACTGGCTATCAAAAACTAAAGAATATAAGAGGAGTGTTGCAAAATGAAACAACCCTTGACACAAGAAATGTACATTTAAGTCTATTGGCATTGTAAACTTTGATTTTGTACCAATAGTGTCGTGTAATGTCTATTGTCTTTTCACAGTAATAAAACTTTCTCACTGACAACAGGCGTAAATTTATATTATAAAATGTATTACATCAGGTTTGTTAAGTGCAATGACTTGCTTTTATAATTTTATTAATTTTAATTAAGTAATTTCAATTTTTTATATTAATTTTCATCAATTAATTTTGGATTTTAAAAAAATTGTGCTATTTAATATAATGTATTGATTGATATAACAAATCGTTTATTTTTTATAGTTGGTTGACTTTATGGTGCATTATAAACGCATAATTTTGATGTTTTTATAAATATTTGCATGTATATTTTTCTGTTTTTTAGTGCTTAATTATTCTAAAACTAAATATTAGCATCTGCAAGCCCACAAACTTGACCAAAATTCACTTTCCTTTCCTTTTTTTTCAAGAACCACACAAGAATTTGAATCCCAATATTTAAAAAGTGGTATGTTTTACATCATAACTTGACTGCCTTTTTTGTTCTATTATATCTCCAAATTAAAGGGAGTCTTTCTTTTATTTAGAATATGAAAAAGGTTTTAGTGATACCAAATTATACAATTATATTAACTTAATTACTCTGAGGACCCAAGACGAAATATATTTTATGGACGTGCATTAGCACTCGCTTAAATAGGATTAGTAAATAAAGTTCCTTTATTTATCCTTTCAGAAATGAAACCATAACCTAACAAAGTCAGCCAACAATATTTTAATTTGCGTTATTTACACTAACAGAAGTTCTTAGACACAACCTAAATAAATATGTTTTACTGTTACACGTCGTTAACAATGAAGTAAAACAATGTTGGTAAAATATGTATGATATGTTATCTTCTATAAAATCTGTTTTCTACTTATATACTCCTTTAAATATCATAAAAACTTTTTTTGAAAATTAAATGGGTATGTTTAGCACAGAGTGTTATTGACACCTTAGTTTTAGTGAACGAGAATAGTTCTTTCAGATGAAGTGTGCACACATTATCACGGAGAGGGTGCCGAGTTATATTGAATACTACCTATAATAAACACATTTCCATATTTGAACCCCGCCCTCACCAACAAAGGGTGATTGGTACAATGCAAGTTTATAGCTTCGAACCAGTGGTTTCCAACTTGGGGATCGCAGCATGTTTCGGGTGAGCTCTGTTGAGGCTAAAGCTTTATGTTTACAAGTAATAATAATATTTAGCACCGCGTCTTACTACCCGTTCGGGCTAGATGTGTCTCATCGCCTGCTCACTAGGCCTACCGTACACTCATAATTTTTAAAATCCTCATCTCAAGTGTTGATGCACACATTTAAATTTGTCTTGCATTTTTGGAAAATGCATCGTATAAAATTAACAGTTTGTATCCAAAATATTTAGGACCATTTTGCAACCCACTCCATAAGATCTTAACATAACATCTGCTTCACCACAAGTTAATGATGAGAAATTATTTTGTCACCCCAAAAGTTTAACGAAGCCAATTCAGAATAACAAATATTACATTTGCCAAAACATCAGACAATTTATTCTATCAAGTCAAAGAAAACATTGTTGGTTATTTTTGGATTATGTTAAATTTAGCTGCTAGATGTGTGACCAACTCCTTAGACTACCAGGTCCTAGGTACAACGCATCTAATCCTCGCGAATCTTCACTGCTTAGCAACGTATTTACACATCACCCCTAATGATGTCACTACAGCTCGAACTAGAATACTAGCCTGGTGCAAACCTAACTGGCACAGATGGACATGCAGCAATACCATATTAACACAAATATTTGACTGATCATAGTTTATTAATCAATAAGTAGTGACATTTCATTTTTTGAAGTAACAATATCCTTCAGTATAAATGTATCATTTCACTACAAATGTGGTCGAATAAGATGATAGTAGTGTTTGTTTAATGAAAAGTTCGACCCATGTCAAAATCATTTGGTTCTTGCAAATTTATTTTAGCTTATGAATCATCAAATGGGTCGATGGTGTGATGAACTATGTAAAAAATCGATATTCGCCCTTACATCGAGCGATAGTCGGCCATGGTCTCTTTATGTGATGATCAGGTTCTGAATTTATACACAATATGTAATTTTATACAATTTTTCTGCCATAAATTAGTTTCGTTATTTTTATTTTCTCCTGCTAAAGCAATTTAAAAATCGCATTCATTCATTCATTTTTTTTTTCTAGGCTAAGCATGTTCTTGATAGGGTTTCTCAACAAACTTTTTTTTTTTAAAGATGCCAAAGAAATATTTTTCTTTCTTCCTTGCTTTGGAAGTTAAACCTTTGATTGTTATTAAAAAACTCTCAACCGTGTCCTTAGACATAAACAAGGTGAAGATCTGAAAATGTCTTCTACATATTCAGAAAAAAATAACTAGTTTAATTGTGTGTGTAAATTTCTCTAAGAAACCAAATTCTTTATTAGTATTAACAAATCAAGTATAACATGTTTTCCTTGAATATTTTCTCTGTTTTCAATAACATCCATTATCTAGTGTTACTGGATGTTTAATTACTATTCATTCTTGTTTTACCGTTTTATATTGGAGGAGGAACATTCAAATATTATTTTTCCTAATATTCATTAACTTTTTAATATAACGCTTTTAAGAATATTTCATGGTACTATCAAATAATGAACATAGAATTGTATTTTAGTGTGAGGCCTCCCAGATATGAAGAATTATTTATGCATTGAATGACAAATTAGATTATGAGGCGAGAATGGACTTTTAATTACTCATCATTCTTGTTTCATTATTTTTATATTTTACGATTAGCATTAAAATATTAATTTTCTTGTTAATCACGAACTTTTAAATCTACCTAAATATAAAATGTAATTTATTTATTTAAGAATATTACATGGTATCAAATGTTGAGCTTGGAACTGTATTTCAGTATGAGGCATTCAAGAAAAGGAAGTTTTGTTCTTAATTTTGCATTGAATGAAATTTACATTATACTAGTTCAGTGACCGTTTATTTTGTTTGTGTGTATCCATATTTTTTTCTTCATCGGGGTACTTATAATAAGATAGGGTTTATTTCGTTTATAATTTTCACATTGTTCTCTGGTAGGGTGATAGATCACTAATATTAGTTCAAGGTCACGTGATTGAATCTTTGTGTACACCACCTAGAGGTAAAGTCTAGCAATTCAAGAAAACAGAATAGTTTTATTCCATCAGGCGCAAATGCACCCTTTCATTTGGATTAAAGCCTTTTCCTGAAAAATTATACAAACATTAATACAGTGCTATCATTTTTTAAATCAAAGTAACCAAGAATAAAATTGCTTTGTACGTAATTTATGCAATATATTTGAGTAATTGTTATGACCTTAAAACATATACAATAAAAACGGTGGTTAATAATTTCCACTGAAATTTATTCTACATACAAATTATTCGGACATATTTTTATGAAAAATATAAATCTTTGAATGAAAAAAGTGATGAAATCACCCTCAAAAAATGTATAGAGGTAAAAACTAAACAGGCATGATCATTTGTCCTATAAAACCATACTTTCCTTAGAAAAATTTCAGACCCACTCTTTAAAAAGCCCAGGTATATTTTTCATATATGCCTATTCCTAGACGTAGTGCAGACTGTTACACTATTATAGTAGACCATTGAGGGTTGTATATATATAAACATATAAATATATATATATAAATATATATATATATAAATATATATATATA
>CABFOV010001392.1:101245-119888 GCA_902141375.1 Timema poppense
AGAGGGGAAAACCTTTTAGGAAAAACCCCCCCCAGTTCACCCGACCGAGATTAGAACCTCGATCTCCCCGTCATCAGCAGTCGAGCTTCAACACAGCAAGCGCGTTAGCCAACTACGTCACCGAGGCGGGTCTTATCGGGATTAAGGAAATGAACTCAAGAATATTGTTTTTGGCTACATTATTTTATTTCACAACTTTCCATAACATACCATATTAGTTAAACAGCCTGCATTACGTTTAGCAGTAGGTCTATATGAAACAAATTCTTTGGAATTCTTTGGAATTCTTAAAGAGTGGGTCTTAAATGTGTTTAGAAGGGAAGTCTAGTTTTTACGCAAATCTGATTTTTGCGGAGGAATCTTGGCATGCTTTTTTATTACATTTTTAAAGTTTTTAGAGTAATTAGTTCATACGCCTTATTAATCAAATGTCTGGCATAGATAAAGTATTTTTTAATTATTTAATTTTCAATAGCAATAAGCTGTATACCTTTAAAATTATGCGAGTATATATATTCAAATAACAATGTTTTTATTTTCCTAAATAATAAACAAATAAAACACTATGGTAGATATTTAATACTAATTTTGCTACAGAGCAGACCAATATATTTTTTTCAACAATATTATAATCTTTAAAAGCGCTTCAACTATTCCTATCATTAGAAAAACATAAAGTACCCCCTACTCTTATTAAAAATATCTTGACATTTTTAAACACAAACTTTCATACTATAAAGCTTCTTGGGAATAATCACTCATGTTTGTCATTGATAAATTATTTTCAAGTTAAATATGTGTTTTGTAAAAAAGGAAAATTTGTATTTAATTCTTTCTATAGCTTCTGATCTCTCTTAAAGCAGTATAAGAACTCATTTATATGTTCACTTCCAAATTATTAATCCCTCATCTATCAAACCATATCCTGTTTTAAATGTTCTTCTCCATGCTGATTATTAAAATCTATTCTCTGATGGTTGAAAATCTATTCAAAGAAATACAGGATGCGCCAAACGGTATGTTACGGAATTCAATATATTATTGTAGATATCTTTTGTTGATAAAACACCTCCATTTGAAAAACAACAGTACGATTGAATGTATTAAGCCATTCTTATTGTGTTTTTTTAAAATAATTGTATTTGCTATTATATACAAATTTTTGCATACAAGATTTGAAATATTATTGTTATAACTCGTCGCAATTGCTTGAATTTATTCCCGATGCGTTTTTTCAATTCTTGATGGTGCGAGGTTTGCTAACATACAATTTAGACTTTAAATCTCACCTTAAAAAATAGTCTAAATATATTATCTAAGGCTACCTTAGCGGTAATGTGAAAGTTACAAATAAAATATCCCAGGTAGTTCATTCCCATGTTGAATGAGAATCCCGATGTCCAGAGTAAATTTCTTATATCAGATGAGGCCCATTTCCACGTATTCATATAGGTAAAATGACATAAGTTCCAATATTGGAACGACAAACAAGAATATATGTTGTCATGAAGATTATCTAATTGAGTCTACTTTCAAAAAATAAAAAGAGATTCATAAATTGCATTGTATTGCTGTTTTTACTTTTTCGTATCAAGAGAAAGTATTGTAATCTTGCAAATTTTCTACCTCTAGATTATGAATAATATTTAAATTTGTTTGTGTCCAAATCCAAAGTAGTTTTAAAATTCCCTCCTTCTGTTATTCTGTCAGAATGTCTTACCCTGGCTACAGATCTAAAACGGTTTGATGGATTCTGTTCAAACTCGATACCCAGATGTTACAGGGCAATAACTGGGGATTTATCTGATTCCCAAACCCCTCCTTCACCTCTGACAAGACGTGTATTAATCACAACTTGTGAATGTGTGGAATGAAAAGCCTCCACCATGGTTCGGATTCCACGTTAAACTGTAGGTCCTCCATATCATCTCACAATCACCCTACCATTACACATTAGCGATAAGTGTGTATAACCCGAACGGGTAGTAAGATGCGGTGCTAATAATAATAATAATAATTCAATTAAATGACATCCAACGTGATTTATGAATTGGACCATAGATGTGTTGATGTGATGTTAGGAACGACATCCAACGGACATTGTACAACCCACTATTTCGCTTCTAAAGAGTAGTACTAGATGGTGTTCGATGTCATAATTGTAATAGATGTGTTTAATAACTCTGGACTGATCTAGTATAAAACTGTCTAGAAAGCAGTTGTTTCTCAGCCTGCTGCGCAAACAGACGTAGGTCACTCAGTGCATCAATTTGAATTTGGTGAATTGATTGTTCTAGTTATTGTTCAAACTTTCTCGGTACTTGATATTTGTATATAAATAGCTGTCTCCTTGGCCTTAGTTTATTGCAGATTGAACCAAGTGAATGGTGTTGTGAGCAAGTAAACTTTTAAAGTGGTTATTTTTATCTTCCTAAAAATGAACCAATTCGTATTGATCACTAATAAGAATTGCGGGAGTGAAAATAAAGAGGACGTACCACAAAATAGTGGTGAGTGTGTGAAGACGTGGAAATTTCCTAAATACCACGACAGCTATTTGGGTTTTGGCTTTACATTGACAGATGTCAATGATGAAGGAAGAGAGACCACAGGGTGTACTGTGTATGAAAGTTTTAGTATCAGAGTTCATATTTCCAAGTAATCTAAAATGTTATTTAGAAAATAACTATCGATATATGGTTGGTAAACTTCGCGACTATTTCAAAAGAAAGTTAAAAGAATTAAAAGGTACCTTTTCTTAGCAGGTGTCAATACCAAGCAATGCTTTGCTAGCATCATACAGGTTTGTATATAGTGTAGCAAAGTGTGAAAAAGCCCCATTTTATCGCAGAACAATTAATTCTACTGGGTTCTCTAGGATTGGTTAACACTAAGATTGGGGAGTCTGCGAGGAAACTGCTTTCAAAGGTGCCTTTGTCTAAAAATACTCTCAGTAGCAGAATCCAGCACATGGCAGAGGATATTAATGATCAACTAATTGAAAAAAATAAAAGGGAAGGAATTTGGGTTGCAGATGGTGAAGTACAGTAATAAGGATTCACATTTTATTTGCTATATACAGTTCGTAGATTGAAATTACATTGTGGAAGAAATTCTTTTTTGTAAAAGTATCACTGCAAGTACAAAGTATAAAGTATAAAGACTTGTTCGAGACTCTGGTCACACTTATAGTTGAAAATAACATTGAGTGGATAAAGTGCTATGGTGTCTGTACTGACGATGGTCGTTCGATTTCCGGCCATTATGAAGGATTGCAGGTGCTTATATGAAGCAAATCCCCGGACTCACTGTGGACCCATTGCATCATTCACAGAGAAGTACTTGCAATAAAGCATCTAAGTCTTCCACTGAATCTGGTCTTAGAATGTGTGGTGAGTGTAGTAAACTTTATAAAACATGACCAATGAAAGCAAGGTTTTTCAAAAAATTAGATGAGAACATGAGAGCCGAATACACGTCAGTGTTGTACTACTGCCCCTTGCGATGGCTCTCTTGTGGCAATGTATTGTCCCGTACATTTGAGTTACGGCAGGACATGTACACTTTTCTTGAAGAGGAGAAACACGAGTAAGCCAAAAACTTCGTGGTAACAGCTTTTTGGTAAAACTAGTATTCTTTTGTGATATCTTTGGAAAGTTAAATGTGTTGAATCTCTCCCTGGAGGGAGGGAGGGAACGTGCTCCTTTGGAAATTGGTCTAGAATATTTCAGTTTTAAGAAGAAGAAAAAAAATACAGCTATGGAGAAGAGAAGTGAATGAAGACGGTGGAAAAGATTGTTTCCTCTTGTTACATCGGTTTGTAGTCTCCGACAAAGTTGATTTCTCTCGCAACATAAAATCTGTTTTTGAAGAGCACTTATCACAGCTTATCATCTGGGTTGAAAAATACTTTCAAGAATATAGATAAGTTCGCATGGATTCAAGATCCATTCAGGACCAAAGCTCCATGTGAATTTACTTCTGTAGAAGAAGAAAATCTTATTGAGCTGTCTTGTGGGAATACACTGAAGACAAAATTCGACAGCATGGAACTAACTGGCTATTGGATATCAGTAAAAAAAAAGAACATTCACTGGTAAGTGGTAAAGCTTATATTATCTTAATTCCATTTGCAACATTATATTTGTGCAAATCTGTATTTTAATCGGTCACTGCAATAAACCAACGTGAGACCTGGAAATAAAGAGTGGCTGTGTTTAGTTTTATTCAAAGAATTGTGAAGATATGTGGTGAACAACAGGCTCACTCATCACACTAATTACAATGTATTTACTAAATGATTTGATTGTTCAAAATATGTACTTATTTAATACTTGTTACATAAATGGTTTGTGAATTTGAAATACGTGAAAACGCTAGGTGGTTATTTATTATGAATTTGGGCATCGTGGAAATAAAATCCTGACACACTAAGGGCGTCGTGAACCAAAAAGGTTTGGGAACCACTGATCTAGGCAATTCCAAGCGATACAAAGTTTGTCAGAAGAAGCAGCGTGAGTATTTTTTGCGAGTCACCAGTAGTTGTGTTTATGATATATACTTATTAACCAACTTTGTCACACGTCAATCACAGAGTCCCTTAAGCAATGAGTAAATAATGCCCCTGTGCGCTGGACGAGTTTTTGATATCTCAGAAATGAACCCCTTTCTTTAATTTGTGCAGCGCACCACTTCGTGTTTCTAATGTTGGTGCACCACGTAGTTTGGCACGTGACCGTTCCCTATCCTAGATCAAATACAGTAGCCCCATGGCTTCTTTGGTGCTGACTGATAACTCACACTGACAGCTGATTGCTTTGAATAGCTACCAGACCAAATTATGTATCCCTACGCCAAACCATATGCTCTGCAAAAACATGTGTTTAGCAGCTGTCACTTCTGACAGTCAAAATTTAGGTATATACCTAACTGTTGACTGTCAGAAGTCAAGCTGTGAGCTGTCAGTCAGCACCAAAGAAGCCATGGGGCTACTGTAGTTACGGGAAGTAAAAGAGGAGCATATTTACAAGTTATAGAAATTAGTTTTAGTGAAGATGAGTTTTAGTGAACAATAAACAAAACATTACAAAAAGTTAGTAACAAATATAAGTGAGTTTAATTTTTTCTAGTAATTATTAGGGAACTTTATTTAGGCACAGTCGCCTTAAGCACACTGAAACTCAATGCGGTATGACATATGATCAATTGTTTGTTCAAAATAACTCACAGTAGTTATACAAAGATGTACCATCACAGTGACCTAAACCTATTGTGTCAAACATAAACCAAGAAGGCGGTAAGTTTATAAAAATTAATAAAGTAACAATCAAAACCTACAACATGACAAACGGGTGGCCGAATCCTAGTTAGGAGAGTCTGATAGTAACACGTGTAAATTGGCTAGAGAATATAGCCAGAGAAATAAATTAGGAACCAATCCATAGCAGTAGGAACGCGAGTAGAAACAATCTTAGGGGTGCAGGCCACTCAATCTTAATTCCTCAGTGAGTGGTGCTCAGTCACCGGGGAACAGTTGCCCCGCGACTAAAGTAATACAAGCAAGTGGCGTTTTTACTAACAAGAATATACGAGTGAAGAGCCATATGGGCTGTGATCAATATACCTTAACTTACTCTCGTAACTTGTAGGTATTTCCCTGAGTTTATGTTCGCTCATAGTAACACAATTCAATTACAAGATCCTAAAGAGCGTCATGCTGCTATTAGTTACTTGCAAGAGTTTGATCTAAGTCAATTATGTGAATGTTACTCTTCAATTATTAACTTATACTGAATGAAAAGGAGACGGTATTAACTCGTAGGATCCCTCCTAAGGTAAACAAATTTATCTATCTAATCAAACGTTCCTGTGTCTAACCTGTACATTAAAAACATTGACCGAATCTGGAACTTATTAAATAGTTACAAGTTATTATTATTATTATTATTATTATTAGCCCCGCGTCTTACTACCCGTTCGGGTTATACGCACTTACGCTAATGTGTAATGTTAGGGTGATTGTGAGATGAAATTGAGGACCTACAGTTTAACGTGGAATCCGAACCACGGTGGAGATCTGGCATTCCTCACATTCACAAGAGGTCTTGTCAGAGGTGAAGGAAGGGTTTGGTAATCAGATAAATCTGAGCCAGGACCGAGGATCGAACCCCGGCCGCCAGCATAGAAGTCTGACACCTTACCCCTAGACCACCAGGTCACCAGTTACAAGTTAACCTTACACGTTATAACAGTACACTGATCTTATCAAAATATAGTACCCGAATACGATATATATCAAATGATTACAAGTTAGCCCTACATGCTATAAAAATAAACTAATCTTAAAAAAAGATAATACACAAATCGGGGTTTATTAAATGGCCTCAAGTTAACCCTACATGTCGTGAAAATAAATTAAACTAATCAAATATTCTAACCCAAACCTGGGTCAGGTGTTAAAGAAACAAGGCCCTAAAAGTAAATTTAATTATTAAAAAATATTGACCCAGACAAGGGATGCATGCGCTTGTTAAGAAATCATAAGTTCCTGGTAGCGTCTCTTTTCCGTCTTGTTGGTGAGATTATTATTTTCCACGTGGTTGGTAAATTAGGAAAACAGCTGGTCGATCAAGTCGGTGGTTTATTCTCCAGGCGAGGACAAGGCGTAGAATAGATTGTTTTTCATTTGTTGGAGCAACCCATTATAAGAACACAAAATGGGCTGGGGTAACACGAGTGTTGTGGAAAGAAAGATATCTCCTCCCCCTGCTGAAAGACCAGATAGTTCAAGACGGGAGTAGAACCGTCGATGGTCTAGTTCACACGAGCTAGGACTTCCAGCACATCAGAAGGCTAACAAGGCGTCCCATTCAATCTCCCCATTTCTAGCGTAGACTACGATCCGCGGTTAGCGAGATGGTCAACATATGGTGATTGAAAGTATTAGATGGTTTTGGAATAATGTCCTTTAGTCGAGTTGTTTAAACCATAGTGGCGTATTGAATAGCTTTAACCCTGCACAGAAGTAGAGCTTTGACACATTAAGCCAAAGGTCATGGGTTCTATTCCCGTGGCCAAGTGACATTTTTATATTATATTTGTATACAAAATATGTGATTAACTTAAAAATACCTTCCGAAACACTAAATAATAACTTTAAATTAGTTGGTTTTAAACGCGCAACTATTTCTGTATTTATATTTATTTATTTATATGTGTATTTATATGTTAAGTAATTGTATATATTCTAGAAAGTATAATAAAACGAGTGGGAAATGTAACTACACGACAAGCGATTGTTATTATTGCACCCTTCTACCCTACGGTTTGCTACATTATAGGATATAGGTACAGTACAGGAATAATATACATGATTAACATAGTTGGTTTATTAATAAAGAAATAAGATATAAGAAATTACAAAGAATTATAGGTTGTAATTTTTCAAACCATCCATTGTTTAAGATGAGAAAAAATATATATAGTTATATCAATAACTCGTCTAAGATGAGTTTGGTGTGAATCACCTTGGAGCACCCTCTAACCTGCACACTTATGTCATAGGTTTAAACACTAAATATTCAAAGTAACAACTGCAGATTAGATGTGGTTTATAAAAATTACTATGTTTTAGGTCTTATTATCAACCAACATAAATGGTTTTATCTTTGTTGCTTTGGATTACCATTCTATCTTATGAATCTTGTGTTTCATTAAAACTTTTTGGTAGGTAAGCATGAATTGCTGTACATTCATTAAGTATATTTCTCTTAATACGCTATGCATCACGAGACGTCAAGTGGGTACATCTCCCTTCCTTAATTCCGTGCGTAACATTTTAGACGGTCTGCTCGAAATATCTTCAACAGATTTCCTCTTTAAGGAGTTTTTAGCCATTGACTATTAATTTTCCGTTCATCCGGTTTTTAATTGTTATGCTCACTAGAACATCACACTATAAATTATTATCACTATGTTTAATATAACACATGTAGACACACCACCAGTCGAACGTTGGATTCCATCCTTAATAAGTTTATAATATCTAAACTTATAACCATGAAATATGAACATCGTATTATTCTTTTAACTTGCCATAGATTGTATTGTACCAGACTGGTCTGCATTGTGTTCCTAAGCTCTGATTATATGTAGGACAAAAGCGTAAAAAAAACTGCTCTGCACTGTTTAACGGCCTACAGCGCAAACAAAAAGACACTGTATATTTGAAACAGAATTATTATCGGTGATAATGCTTAGATTCCGCAAGTATAATAATACTTTTCAGACTACAGCAGACCCATTTTACCTATCCGTTTCAAAAAATTGGGACCCATTTTACGTATCAATTTCAAAGTAGTGGGACCCTTTTTACGTATTGGTGAAAGAGACCACAGCTTTTGGGAATCAATTTACGTAGCCTTAAAATATTTTCTCTTTAGTGTCAGTCTTTTAGAGAGGTAGAATAGGAAAGTTAATGTTTAGATTGAAAAAAAAAAACTTGTCTGGACACGTTTAAGTCTAGAAATTTAATGGAACTATAGATGTTGATTAAAAATTAAAAATAAATTTAAGTTATGAAAAGGTTTTATTGGTCTACATGTAACATATGTCTAAGTAACAAAAATAATAACAGTACTATTATCTATAAAGAAATATTTATTATTGGTTAATGCAACTCACCTTAGCCAGCTGTAGTCAAAACGTCCCACCCCACTTAACCTTCAATAACACGCGAGGACCAAAACAACATGACCGACCCCAATCTACTAATTGAGTCGAATGATCAGGTCAAGCGATCTCTGCAGGTCGATCAAGGATCTTTTCATTTTGCGCGTCACACGCCATGACGGCTGAAGGATGGCCATCTTCTGACGCAACGTCATAACTGCGAGCATGGAACGCTATGTCATAACCGCTATGGCGCGTATTACGACGTGTAAACCTTGATGGGCGTTAGTGTGTGAAAAGAGTGAGTTGGCTACCATGATAGCTGGTTTAGCTATGTATATTATAGGGTTGGTAGCACCATGAAGTGGTTGAACAACAATAAAAATACGTATTATCTTGCCGCGAGTATCAAAATATCACCATGTGAGTTGCATCGAACTTTATGAACGTAAATAATCTTTATTCTTAATATTTTAATTTTAAATCATAAATGTATATGGTTAGTTATGGTTATATTGACGCTAAAATGTATTTATATTGGTTAAGGTAATGACCCTAGGTTATAAAAAAGGATATAATTAATTTGATAAAACTATGAGGTGTAATTATAAAATATTACTATATATGTTATACAGTATCATAAAAAAAATCTCTTAGCTAATGATTTAATAATAGGCCTATATCAAATTCAGTTTTATATTAAAAGTATGGTTGTATAGTGTATTCAATTTGCTTTACTTCCTCCTCTGAGCATGGGCTAAGATTAATATTAGTAGACCTAGTTATCACGTTCTTAATGCATTCACAATAATGTGTATCCATTCATATAGCCTATCAATTATCTATCAAATTAACCACAATTATAAGTATAAGAGTAGCTTGTGGACTAGGCCTGCATGATTTCCTCTTCACCACTAGGGAGGTAACAGGTCCACTAGAATCTGTCATTGGCTCTGACAGAACTGGCATAAGTGAAAAGAGATAACATAATTCATGTGTTATTGTAAATAACTAAAGTTTCTTAACGAGTGTGGCTTTTATCAACAGCAAAATCCAGCAAAAAAAACAACTTGATCGTTCTTGCCAGAGTTATTTTTTTTTCCAATTCTACTTCTAGGCAAGTTTTGACTTTTTCTTAGAATATCACCTATGTAAATTCACAAGCAAACTAGTTGTAGGTTAGGCAGTTGAAGGTCAATCAGAAATCAGGCTTAGGCCCTGAAATGGCCGTTTTGTGTTTGGATCACAGTTTCAGAATAGTGGAAAATAGTTTTTAACAATACAAGAGGTGTTCATTCTCTTCAATTCAACTAAAATTATCGGTGGCGTAGTCGGCTCGACCGCTGAGGACGGGGAGATCGAGGTTCGAATCTCGGTCGGGTGAACTGGGGGTGGTTTTTCCTAAATAGTTTTCCACTCCCCCTCCACGCAAATGCGGGTTCACTTCCTCTAATTCAACCTTCCCAATTCCTAATCCATTAGAGTAATTAGTACTTAAAGCGTATAACCCGAACGGGTAGTAAGACGCGGTGCTAAATATTATTATTATTATAATTATTAACTAAAATTGGTGAAACCATAGTGGCTTAAGGAAACTACCCTCAACTATATAACTGTGCCTATCTTGTCAGTTGGTATGTTGTCTATATATTCCTGATTTGCTAAAGTGGTTGTGCCGATTTTTTTTATGATAGCACATGCTTTTCATGTTAGTTTGGATACATAAAACAAGAGCTATGCAGATAGTGACATTTTTATTAATGTTTCCTTGATTTTTCAATATATTTTTTTCTAGCGTTATTTTCTATTTTTATCATTATTGGAGATAAAAATGCACGGTTCAGGACAACATCTTTTGAAATAGATTATAATGAATTGTAACATCAACATCAAAATCACATTAACATTTTTTAATAATAAATAATGAAAATACAATAGTTACAAGAATTTACATTGTTTTTTTTACAGTTTGTCAAATTTTATTTCAGCCCTGCTTAACATTATTAACTAATTATGACATTGAATATAGAAAATTAAAGAATGATAAACATTTTTTTTTAAATTTCAAATTATTTACGTGACCTCACATACACATTTAAACTTATTTCTCTTTTAATCATAACAGTATTTTTAAGTAAAAGTAAGACTGTTTTTATAAATGCATACTGTGACTGGATTTATTGCATAGACAAAATGTTAAAGTACCTAACTTATACCCTAAATCATGGATGACGAAACTTGTCTAGACAGTATGCCACTAAAGGGATACTTGAATTTTGAATTAGTCTAATGTGCCACTTATTATTTATATTTTAAATGGGTATTTAAAAATTAAACTTGATGAATAATAAGTATTGTAATGAATAACTCAAATCAAATTGTAAATATTTTAATAATGCCTAGATTAAAAATAAGAAAAGTTTATCGTATTCAATTTTCAAATTAGTGTCTTGGACAACATTAATTTTAATAACATATAGTGAAAACATTTAAAGTAGCACCTTTAGTGAAAAAAAAAAGTATATGTATCATTGTATTAAAGCCAGGAACTTAGATAATCCATCCCACATTAGTTTGAAACATGTTACATTTTGCTAGCCAAGATATATATGTTTGGTTCACAACTTGTCTTCAACCGCAACAATCTACGCACTTAAGTAAGGCCAAAATTATTTCTAACCGTTAACTTCAAAAAGTTCATTGTGACGTGTCTGTTAAAATATTATTAACACAAAGAAATTACATCACATTTGTAAAAGTTTTATTTAATTGAAATATTTTATTCTAAGGCACGTACATGTTCAAATGCAGTGCCAATAGTCTATGAGCCTAACCTATTAAACATTTTTTTATACTTAGGGCCTACATCAAACTTACAGTGGCCCTATGACTTCTTTGGTGCTGACTGACAGCTCACAGCTAGCTTCTAACAGCTTTAAAAAGTTACCAGACCAAATTAATTATCCCTACGCTGAACCATATGATCTGCAAAAACATGTGTTTAGCAGCTGTCACTTCTGACAGTCAAAATGTAGGTATATACCTAAATGTTGACTGTCAGAAGTCAGCTGTGATCTGTCGGTCAGCACCAAAGAAGCCACGGGGCTACTGTAGTTTGGACTAGGATAGTTTAACATCCCCGTCGATTCATGGGAGTTACAACACATTTACTAAATACATATATAAGTACTTTTATTGAACAAAATAAAGATACAAACGAGTTTGGGGGAATTTCTTCTGGGTATTAATGTGAAGGGATGTTGGGATACAACATATCTGGCCTGTACTAAACATGAACAAACTTACCTGTGAAAAAAACAGCTGTTACGGTTCACAGACATACACATATCTCAGCTCAGGCTGAGTGGTAGAGCACGAGAACAAAAAAATGGTACTTGAAATAAAAAAATAAAAAGTTATTTATTTACTGTGTTATTATTATTATTATTATTAGCACCGCGTCTTACCCGTTCGGGTTATACGCACTTACGCTAATGTGTAATGGTAGGGTGATTGTGAGATGAAATGAAGGACCTACAGTTTAACGTGGAATCCGAACCACGGTGGAGGCCTGGCATTCCCCACATTCACAAGATGTCTTGTCAGAGGTGAAGGAAGGGTTTGGTAATCAGATAAATCTNCTACAGTTTAACGTGGAATCCGAACCACGGTGGAGGCCTGGCATTCCCCACATTCACCAGATGTATTGTCAGAGGTGAAGGAAGGGCTTGTAATCAGATAAATCTGTGCCGGGACCGAGGATTGAACCCCGGCCGCCAGCATAGAAGTCTGACACCTTACCCCTAGACCGCCAGGTCACCTATTTACTGTGTTCACTTCTTAAGTGTTTAGAACAAACAAAAAAAAACAAGTGACCTGCCTATCGGGTGGACCAGTATCAAACACAATTAGGACATACAATATTATTCACTCGTAAATAATGATAAGGAACCCAGTGGTAGGGTTATGGTACAATTTAAGTGACCAACAAAAAAAAATTTTTATACATAAAATAAAGATATGATATTAAAAAAAATGACAACACAAATGCTCCTCACAATGATCCGATAAGGGAAACTGCGAGAATAGAGGTCCCGAGTCTTTGGCACTCTTATAGGGCCGTAAACAGTTCAAAAAAACTTTTGACTTTTTATATATAGGTGGGGTTCCCGAAATTCACCCACAAAATATGATAGGACTGGCCTGAGTTGAATTAAATCCTGAAGAAAAAAAATATATATATATTTATGTTGCCTTTTTCTATCCCCAGAGAAAGGAATGGGCTCACTGTACAAAATGTAGCCGAGGATGCTAACGTTGCAAAGAACGGCCTAACCCCACCGGACTATGCCTGATGGAATTTCTCCTTCTCGTAAAGCTTAGCCACACGCATACGGTGTCTGCTTCATATTATTATGGGTAAATTCCCTGCTAGAAAGTTCTTTCCCAAAAAATAAAAAAATAAACTCGGAGCTTCACCGTCGTCACTTTTTTCCTCTCTCCCTCCTTGTATGAATCTTCCCGCCTAGGCCGCTTTTTGCGCGGATCTTCACAAAATTACCCCAAAATTGCCCGAAATATGCGGCGAGATTCCCGCAAAATATACAATTTCCAGTAAAGCCTTCCAATAAAACGAATACAAACTTTGGAAAACCTCTAAAATTCAATAATAACCAAATTCTGATTTCCTAAAAAACTACGAACACATTAAAGGCCTTCCTCCCGATCAAAATAAGAACTGCCCACTGACAAAAAAAATACTAATATCATAAAAATATATATATATTCTTTCTCCCTCTGCCATCTCGTGGCAGAAATTCTCCCCTAGCAACATGCTCGTGTGGCGGGATCGTGAACTACTCAAATAATCAAGATGACTCCCATAAAGATATTTTTAATTAATGAAAATAAGCCGATAAAGAGACAACGATAGAAAATGACTGCAAAAAGGTAAGTAATAAAATAATGCAAAGATTAATATAATACTAAATTTCAGATATGTTTGTGTGTTTTTCCAAAGACGTAAGCTAACAGGGAACCACCTTAAATAGTTAACATTCTCGGATAGCAGCAACCAAAAAGAACGTGCTGTCAAAGCGGACATTAATCACACCACACACTATACATATATAAATAACAATTTTAAAAAAACATTATAATTAAGTTACGAGATGGCAGGAATAAATTAAAAAAAGACCTCACTGTTTTTTTGAACATTCTCACAATAGTTCCACGAAATTCTACATAAAGTTTTGTTTAAAAGTATGTTCACAGAATTGTTTCTCACTGTTGATTGATATTACATTAGCTTAGAAATTGTACACAAATAAATGACAGGAAATATAACTTGTAAAACTTGTTGTGCATAAATGTGAAATACACCTTTATAAGAATATACCACTAGGCCTATAGTGAAAATTTACTTAAATATTTATCATTAAAATTTTTGTCAAAAATTTGTAGTTGTTGAAAATGAGTAATATTCTTTCATTTGTTTCTACTTTAAATATATGAGTTTAAAACTGTTTGGACTATGAAAGAATGAGAATAAAAGACTGATTATTTTTAATTTTTGTGATATTAAAAGGATTTTAATTAATTGATACTCCATAATGTTCCACAAAATGTGGTTCAAAACCACACAAACAGATTTTGATAAGAAAATTTGAAGAATTTTTCCAAATGAATACATCCATTCACTTTTCATGGCTCCAAGGTGGTACTCCATACAATTTTTTGCTTGACAATGATAAATTGTGTTTAAGTTGAGTATCAGCCTTCAGCGATGTTTACATGAGCATTGTGTATGGGTTTCATTATGTTGTGCCTCAGTAAACTCACAGTTGCCTGAAAAAATTAAATATACACAACTATTACATGGCAATAACCTATTTAATATTAATTAAATTCAAACAAAAATATAATGAACCCTTTAAATTTTTTAAATAAAAACAATGCTTTTAAAATCTCATATTTTAATAAACATTTGCTATAAGATGAATATACATTTTTAATATTGTTTAAAAGTTTCAGTCAGGTTCTATTTTGACATCCACTACTGTTAAATGGGTCAGATTTTTATTCAAGCCATATATTATTCACTTGATACCAACTTGATAGGCCTGTCGTAGCTTCACATGCCTTATAATATAACTTAATGCCGGGATCACGATCAACTTAATGTTAACTTAGAGTTAACTTAACGTAACTTAACGTGAAGGGTCTCCTCGTGTGTTTAAATGGAAGCGATCACGATGCAGTTAAATTAAGATTGACTTGCAGTTAACTTAAAGTAAAAGACCTCCCAGGACATCTCTTACGTTAAGTGGGTTACTTGAAGCGTATCACGTGATATAGCCAGCCAATCATTATGTGAGTGACGTCAACAGGGCTATTTAGTAATTCATTTGTTGGTATCAATGTTTACACTTTAGCGTAAGTGCTAGTGATCAGATATTGAAACAAAATAATTAACCCTATAATAGGAAAGCTAAATTTCTCAAAAAAGTTTAATAATAGATATTTATTATATCGATTGAAAACTGTAAGCATTCACAGATCATCACTTTACAAATAGCACAAATCACAGATCATACTCAAGAATGCAGATGTTTGACTCAAGTTGTTACGTTAAGTTATGTGAATCGTGATCACATATTTGTTTTCTTAAGTTAAGTTAACTATAAGTGAATATAGGGTTAAGTTAAAGTTAAGATGATAGTGATCCCGGCATAAGACTAGGGCAGACACAACATCCAGTCCCCGGCCTTTAATTCATCACTGTGAAAGGGTAAACCCACAATTCAACAATGATAATTTTTTCGACCATACTGGAAATCGAAAATGGGACCCTTACCTCTGTAGACACGCTACTGACTGAACTAAGATGTCAGATCAATCAATCAGGCTCTATAATATAAGTACTTTTGTTTTTCTGTAATTTTACAAATTTCCCAACAATACTTATTTATGTGTTACTTTGGTAAGTTTGGGTTTGAATGGTTTACTGTAACATTTTTTTAAATATATAATCGTCAATTTAGTATCATTGGATTCACTTCATTTTTGTGAGTGTAATAATAATATACATTGTTATTTTCAGGTTATTTGGATATATAAAATTCACCTAA
The DNA here is from genome assembly GCA_902141375.1 of Timema poppense. NCBI lineage: Eukaryota > Metazoa > Arthropoda > Insecta > Phasmatodea > Timematidae > Timema > Timema poppense. The sequence continues at coordinate 117,046 of CABFOV010001392.1, forward strand.
AAGGTAACGTTCTTTGGATTTGTCCCCAGCTAGGATTGTATACGCTTAGTGAGACAGTATGTATAGGTCAATTGAAAATTACTGCAATCATACTTCATTAAAAATATTGTGTAGGCCTAGTTAAACTCACACATAATTATCTAATATAGTGTAGGCCTAGTTAAACTGATACATAATTAGCTAATATTGTGCAGGCCTAGTTAAACTGATACATAATTAGCTAATGTTGTGAAGGCTTGGTTAAACTCAGGATACAAATTAAAATGTTATCTAGGATTTTTTAAAAGTTAGTTCAACTTACTGTTTTCTTTCATGATTCCATTGTTTTGATCCACACTGCTGACAGCTGCTATGTAGGCCTAAAAAGAGTTCCAACTCTTCCCACACACTAGGAGATGTTTTAATAACTGCCAAAGAGAAATCATTCACAATTGCTCGTAAATGCCGGTAGGGGAAAACATACAGCTGTAAGAACCAGCAACATTATTACATCTATACAAGGTTTGAGTTATGAAAACATGTCCCTTGCCAAATATTTTACTCTGTCTTTCCTAACCTTAAAAACACAAATCTCTGTAATATCTATTTAAAAAAACCTGCAACGTAGTTAGGCCTACAAAATGTTTAAGTTATGGCAACATATCCTTAACCAAATATTCTAGATTCAAATGGTCAGCATAACCTTAAAAAGAAACACCATTGTTTGTAGGTCTAGCCATAAGGTTATGATTAACACTTATCAAATTAAATGGTAAATAAAAACAAATAATTTAAGTAATTATTATATAAGTACAACACTAATACTCTGACTTTTCATTTGCACAAACGTAAATCAAAATAATTAAGAGCTTAAGCAAATATAACACTCACTAGAATAAATTATTTATGTAAGGATAAACTATTAAACAGCTGAAACGGGCCAACATGTACACCTCAGTTAATTAACTGATAAATATATACAAATACGTTAGATAATCATACTGATAAAGCACTACAATTGTTACTTACCGAATGCATAAACGTACCATAAATGAATTCTTCAGTTTGAACAGCCATAGCACTCACTAAATGTAATTTTTTATAAAATATATTTGCTATGACGATGGTTAAGACGGCCCTCTGAATGCGACTTTAAGCTATGACATGAATGACGGGAAAATGGCGGCGTTATCGATCGTATGACGCCATTAAAAAAGATCGATGCTCGCATTTCAGACATATGACGTGCTACGGATGACATTTCGTAGCGGTGACGAGTCATAGAGATCCGTGCTCGCTGTGCAGGGATAGTTCCGGCCTCATCCGCCGCCACCGTCGCTTTCACCTTAGACCAGACTCGACTACAAGCTTCCAAAAGAATCTAGATTGACCTCCAAGGTTCTGGCACAGAATAGAAGGCTGACCAATCTTCCATCACGTGTCTATCCAATAGTTTATCCTACCACCCCTCCCTTTTCCTATCTTGCACGCTTCAACTTTAGAGTGAATATATTCCGTTGTATTTTCCTTGGAAAGTTACTCTTGTTTGGATTTTCATTGAGGATGCTTCTAGTCCAGTAAAATCTAAGCTATTAAATTCCTTTTTGGCCGCTTATTCAAAATTATCTTTTCAGTACGTTGATATTGAACTTAAATATTTTGGCTCAGAATTCTTGTTGGATACAAATATTCTAACTTGATTTTTTTTTTTTTTAATATGGATAAACATTTGAATAATGAACTTGTTGAACATAGTTAATACATTTGTAAAATAATTGGATTGCTAACTAAATTACAGTCTAGAGCTAGGAAAGCTTATGATTCGTATTATTGTTCTAATCAACTTATAAAATACGAGTCTTTTGTACTTTGGCATAAAATGAAAATCAAGCTTAGGAAGATACAGTTTGGGTTTCGTATTGGTGAATATTATTGTTAGTATTACCATTTTTAGAATATGGATGTTTTGATAACTAAAATAATAAATGATTTTATCAGTACAATAAGCTATTATTAATTATAGTAGTTATGCTATTCTAAATTTAATAGTTTTGATCGAGTCTCTTTTAAATATACGTTATGACGTAGCTAATAAACTCTTTTTCATAATATGTTTTGTTTTCATAAAGTCAAGTTTGATTAACAAATTATAAATTTGGTCATTTCGTTATTAGGATTTTGTCCTTATGGCAGAGAACATTAGGTATGGAAATATGGTAATAATTTGTACGTAAAACGTAACTTTATTCATGTTCTCCAAATTAGTGACAAAGTATTAATCAATATATACCTATCAAATGAAGGTTTTCCTTGTGCATACTCTTAACAAAAACTTGAATCTTGTATACATACGAGAGATAGTTGCAAGTTTTGATGTGGTTCTGTATTAATTGGCAACTTAGGTGTTGTGTGAAGGGATCCGGCTTAGAACAGTTATATATTTGAGTATTGTTCAAAAGGGGTAATTCTGTAATTTCCTTATTTTTTATTGATATTGTTATTTTGCACGTCCTTCCTTTGATCCCTTAAGGACGAAGGATGGGAGCATACATGACTAAGTACCAAACTAGTTTTAATACCAGTTTTCTTTCTATTTTTTATAAATAAGATTGTCTTGTAATTTCTAACCATTATAATAAGTGTTTTATGAGTGATGTACACACCGTATATCCAGAGTGGTAGCAAGCAGTCAAACTTGGACTGATTACTTTATGATTTGACCCCAGAAACGGTATCAAAGTGAACCCGCCTCGGTCGCGTAGTTGGCTAACGCACTTGTCGCGTTGAGCTCTACTGCTGAGGACGGGGAGATCGAGGTTCGAATCTCGGTCGGGTGAACTGGGGGTGGTTTTTCTTAAATGGTT
>CABFOV010001393.1:0-61105 GCA_902141375.1 Timema poppense
CCCCTCCTTTTTCACCTCCCTTGCCACCATCTAATCTTTCTAACAATGTCCGTTATGCGCATTTTAATCACACAAATAGGGTAGGGATTAGGAAGACATAATGCAGAGTAAATATTCCTTTTATTTTCACTGAGATGGGGCGCGAACACATTTTTAGGGAAAAGCTACCTCACTATAGCCGGCCGAAATTTGAGCCCTGCCCTCTCTCAATCAGCGGCAAACCAGATGAGATGAACCTAACATTTCGTCCACGTGTCCTGAGAAATAAGCCGAGGGAAACGTTCATGAAAATAGATGATGAGGTAAACTATCTCCCCCTCCTTCTCATCCCACACACCTCTTATCTTGAAAGCATCACTATTTTAATTGCCAGTAAAATCATTAAGGCGAATGAGAGGTTTCACGCAGTTACTTTGTAATACTATTCTGCGCAATCCTCACTATCTACCCTTCGAAAGAGTCGTGTGAGAAATAACATTTCAAATTATAGTTAAAACGTTAATTAAATGAAGACATATATTATATAAGGAAATGACGACTGTACTGACTTCTCACGGTAAACTCTTTCCCATGTTCAACCAATAAAACTCTTCTCCCTTTTTGGTTTTAGATCCTTCGAATTTCTCCCTTCCTTTTCTCAGCCTCATTCCTAAATCCAGCTCCCTAACTCCCCTTTTAATCATCCCGTTGAAACGAACCACGCTACTAACATTGAACGAAGAAAAGGTGGGAAGGGGGAGGGTCTGGGTGTATAAAGAAAGAAGAAGAGCGTAGCAAAAACGAAAATGACGTTTCTGAATGCCGCCGCTTGGGAGCGTCCGGCCGCTTTGAAGTAGCCGCGTGCATTCGGATGAAGAGCCTTAAGGACGTGGCCTGATTTCTCATTCTGGAGCCGCTAGGATTATTGGCCGTTGTGGCCGACCTCAACTTAAGCTTGATTACTCAGAATCAGGACTGGTGGTCCCACGGAGAAAGGCGTCAGTTTCTTCTGGTCTAGTTTTTCGGTGACGGGGGACTTAGAAGCTGAATCTCAACCTAAAATAGTGAGGTGTTTTTTTTCTTAATTTGAGTTTATTTCCTCTAAATCTATCTTCCTCCTCACAACTTTATTAGTGTAACTATTCGATGGGTAGTAAAACGTGAAGCAAATCATAATATCCAAGGATACAGGATGAGGTAGACGAGTGTTAAGGAAAAGAGCCAGTTTTCACCGAGTATTGACGTGATAGAAACCATCATACCAAGTATGTACCCGGGATGGGATTAGAACATCCTACTCCTATCTCTCCAACAAACCAGACGAGACTGACACCTTTATCAGAGTGAACACCAGTTTGATTTGTTCTAAGGTTAATTTAGCTTATAATTTATGTTCTGTCACGTTAGATGACATAAAACCTAAACGTTAAACTCCTATAAACTCCTTTGAATGGCTACGCGAAATAAACGCAATCTGATATTGTCTAGTTTTCTGTTTACGAGGAAGTTAAGTTTAGAATCCCAGCTGAGTGTAGTGAAAGTAGTTTTAACTAAATAGATTCCTCCATGCAAATTTGTGTGCACTCCCTCTGAATTCTACCTTTCTCATCCTAACACCAATAGCGTAATTAAATGTGTATCACCCGAATGGGTATTGAGACGCTGTAAAATAAAAATTAGTGAAAATAGAATAATTTATAGTTCAACCGATAATCGTCTCTATTTTTAATTTTAATAATTTACTTTCCTCACGAAATTAGTTTAACCAATGAATGAATAAAACCAATAACACCTTTATCAACCCGTAAGCCAAATGGTATTTCCTTTATTGATGTGTCTGCATCTCTTAACAGATTGTAATCTCACCGCTGGAGTTACGGTGAGTTATCTTACCGTCGAAGTGTAATCCCGCGCTGATAGTAATGAAGCTTAATTCCATACTAAAGATTTACAGCGCCAGAAATGGGCTTTTGTACCACTCAAAAATAATTAAAATAATTATGTTACGCTATCCAAAATGTATGTGATGTGATGGTGAGATAAAAAGGAGCTTAAAAAAGAATAATTAGATATACAATTCAAATGATGGTTCCATCTTTCTGAGAACTTCTACTTTTGGCATTAGTTAGCTTTACCTGCTAGAGATGGAGCTTTAAATACATTTAAAAATGATAGTCCTCCATTCATACATTTTTTACTAAACATCCTGGGGTTTTGTTTTTTATATTACGGCTTAGTTAATTCCTGTGTGCTTAAGTTCTTTGAAAATGTTGTGTAATTGGTAATACCCTTTACTTCAATAGATAATGAAGTTTTTCTAAACCCCGCGTCTTACTACCCGTTCTGGTTATACACCACTAGTAAAGTTAAATACTTAGTTTCTTGACTGTCGATAAGACGCGGTGGCAAAATGTAATCTAATATAGCAATCTATAGCACCTAACAGCTTTTTTCAGCGCCATTTGATCATTTTAGATATTTCTTGACATAGTTTGTCGTAAGAAAAATTGTCTGCACAAAACTGCTTAGAACAGCTTAAACTATAGGTAAAATTCTATTATTAAAAAAAATTCAAAGAAAATACTGATATAATATTTAATATTGACATTATTTTATTATGTCAAAGACTGTGATGAGAAGTATCAATACCACTTTATAAGCATTATATTACTAAAATTACGTACATTTCTAGTTTTTAGAACACTTTTCACATTATCTTTTAATCAAACCAAATGTAAAATTGTAGCTTATCAATTTAAGTGCCCCCGTAACATACAACACTGGCTCCAGGAACTGTACATTATTAGAAAGAGGACTAACACAAACACAACTGGTGAACTATTTCAGTAAAACCAATAGTACGCCCCGTATCTCAGTTGGTATCACGACTGTAATCTGAGCGAAGGGCCCCGGGTTCGATTCCCGACATAGCCAAAAAATGTATATATCATAGGTGAAATTACTGTGATGATTTTATATGTGTCTGTTCTAGAATTTAGTTGATAATACATTCGTGTACTTATGTAATCAGTCGATCTAGATATTGAACGTTAAATACCACAAATAATAGTTAGATATATATAAGAACTAATCCTCCCTGAATACGCAGCGCTTCTGCCCAGTTTTAAAGGGTCCATGCGTTTTAAGGCCGTGTTTGTCGGGCATTAGAAAACCAAGCATAGCTGAGATTATACAATCTTAGCTCGCTGTTTGATTTCAATTAGCAGCCTGCGTGGGAAGACTTGTTTCTATTTGTCTTTAATTTCCCTCTTTGCGGTGCTACAGCTCATTCCTCCCCTTGTCTTCCTCATCAACATAATCTCGCACCGCGGAGGGAAGGAGAGCGATTAAACGCTCAATGTAAATACACCGAGAAATTGCCAGCCTAGCGAGGAAATTGGCGGTTTCTAGTGGGTTTTGATTTATTTGGGTTATTTAAAGTGCGCTTTCTTGACCAAATGATTAAATCATCGCCTAACTTATACAATACCTTAGTTCCAAGCTGACATAACATTTTATGTCTCAGCCGTCACTTTATCACTGTGAAAGGGGAGTCAAAAATACATAAATGAGTAATATTTTGACCATGAAGGGAATCGAATATGAGACTATTAGCTCAATAGATAAACATGATACCGATTGAGTTAAGATATAGAGTGGTTTTTAGTCAGTAGTGAATATCTCAATTAGGATCACTGGTGTTATAAAACCTTAATAAATGTTTCTCTGATGGCCACTAAGGATTTTTTTATCCCTTCCCAACCAATAGGTGATCTTGAAGTAAGGGATTAATAGAATAAGTTATGACCCTGTCTGCCACCTAAGTCACAATTCAATTTTTCTGGTGCCTTCTTTAAGAAAAACAATCTATAAATTCAATTCCTAGTAGTAGAGGTGATACCCAAAGTACTACCCATTCACGATGACTTGATTTTAGTTACTGACAGCTGAAAATATACTAAACTGCATTTCATTTTCATCCTCTTTGTAAATATGTGTTTGTCAATTTGAAAAGTCATTATAGCTCAACATCACTTTTATCGGTAATTGTATCAATAAAATGTGTTTTTCTGAGTTTTTCAACTGTTCACAAAATTGAAGATACTGTGAACGACCCAAATAAAATGTTACAACTTTAACTTATTTGTATCAGACACCGGTATCAATACGATATAGTGCGTTAGATTGCACAAATCCACTGTTAACAAAGAAATAGGTGTACAACCCTAATGGTTAGTAATACCCGGTGATAGTAAATAAAACAAAGATATAGGGGTTTGAATCTAGGACATGATAGCTTATGAGGGTTTTACTGCATGTGATTTATTGCTGTGATTGCTTACATCTTTTCTTCACGATAATGATACTCGTGGTGGGTGCATTTCTTCTGACCCACCTTTCTAATCCCTTCGTTTTAGACAAAGACGTTTTTACACGTATTTTAAAATGTTTGTATATGTTTTACTCAACAATTAATATTTAATCATCCCCTACTTTGTTTGTAAATGGAACCCAATAACAAGTGAAATTTAGTGTCATGTTTAATTTGAAATTACTTGAGTTTAACAAGTGACCATTGAAAAATCGCTTCTACATTATTTTATTTCGTTCAAGTTTCATTACGTATATTTACACTGATGTGGTAGGGATAAGTAAGGTAGAATCTTAGAGAAAGTATACCGGCATTTGCGTGAACGGTAAGCGAAAAATTATTTTTAAAATCAAGCCCATTACATCCAGCCCGGATTTGAACCACTACCTTATCGTTACAAACAAGCTAGACAAGACGTGAATTCGTTCCCACTGGTGCGAGTGTTTGTTTATATGTTAATGTACAAACGGTTCCGTTTAAAAGTGCACATTTAGTTTAGGGAACGTTCACTTCAGTATTAATTAAACTAGAAGTTATGAACGCTTAATATTTACGAGGTTCGCTGAGCTATAATTTTACTGGAATGACGACCGTCATTAAGACTTACCCCCTTCCCTTGTAAGAAATGATGGAGTTGACGCGCTCATCGCAGACACGGACATTTTATAAATCCTGTTTTAGTCGGAACTGGTCGATCAATGTCGCGATAGTTTCCCTCCAAAGAGATCATGAAAATTCCAATATAACCTATAAAAAGATTCAGGTTAAGTGTCCTCTTTTTTAAAAAGACCTGCTCTTGATGATTATTCTGGATTTTAGTTTTTAGATTAAAATGCTGAAAGTTATAAAGTTTATGGCCACGTAAAGATTTTATGTTTTGTAGAAAATGTGACGTTAACAGTCCACAGTCGAGTCGTTAGTATTCAAGAAAAGGTTCTGTCCCCCTCGGTCAGTGTTAAAACAAAAAGTATTGATAAAAGTGTCCGAATGACAAAATAACAACGGTTCCTGTACTAAATGTGTCATTTTAATGTGTCATTTGTACATTAACATAAACAAACACTCGCACTGGTGGAAACGAATTCACGTCTTGTCTAACTTGTATATTAAGATAAGGTACTGGTTCGAGTCCCAGCTGGATGTAATATGCTTGATTTTAAATTAATGTTTTGCTCACCGTTTACGCAAATGCTGGTATACTTCCTTTAAGATTCTACCCTCCCCGTCACACCAGTGTAAATATGCGTAGTAAGACTGGGAACACAAAAAATATATATATAGAAGCTGTTTTTTAACGGTTACTTGTTAAACTCAAGTACCTAATTTCAAAACAAACATGACACTAAATTTCACATGTTTTTGGATTCCATTTACAAAGTAGATGATGATAAAATATTCATTGTTGAGTAAAACATATACTAACAATTTAAATGCCATACATATGTTTGGGGGACCTAATTATTTACTCACCACGAAAGGAACATATATTACTGCCCCAAATCTAGTTTTAACAAGCGAGGCGACCTCTGCACTAAATTATCTCTGACAATGGCAATATAAACTGGTTAACTTTCTGGCAGTTTAGAACGCTCTAACTAAATGGCTGGCTTGTATGTCATTGAATCATCATAGCCTCAACTCTGTTCAAAGTTCATGTGGAGTCCACAAAAAAAACCACTCCCCTTAAGAGCACATATAAAGACTTATAAACTGGGAAATTAGAACGATTACGCTATTGAATTATAGTTTTCTTCATTATTTACTTGGTAGTAGAACCATTGGGATTAATTTAAGGTGGGGTCACAGTTCCAGTGTTTAAATTATAATACAAATATCTCTCCGTAGTGCAACGTCTGGTTAAACCAGTACTAACACCATTTCATTCAAAAAGAACAAAGTTAATTTGCATTACCACCCAGGCATTGTAAAAATAGATTGTGGTTTGAATTATAGACGAGTGTTCTAGGGTGGTTTTACACATGTGATCTGTCACGTGGATTTTCCTATCCTCTCTTCCCGCTGACGCAGGTACACTTATACTAGCCTCCTCAAACCTACACCTCAGATTATACTGTTAGTAAATATTTCTTGTGTTAGGCGAACTAATACATAAATAGTACGACTCAATCATAAATAATTTTTCAAAATATAGTATATCATAGCTAGGAATAAAAGTTTCGAAAATAGATTATCAATAGAATACCCTTAATGATTGTTTTTATTTGAGAAGCAAGATACGTGGCTTTATATTATGTACAATATGCCCCAGATATAATTTTTTAACAATATCGTATTTTTTAGACAATCTTTAATTTTAATAAACTGGTTGTCAGAGCAAGAGCTAAAATTATGACTTTTTCTCGAGGTAGCATCTAAATGAAATCCATCAAACTATTTAAGGATAAACGAATAGCCTTGTAAGAGCCGCTTTTTTAGTCGAGTATACATAAGCTGTCAGGATTCATTGTAATTTTGAGGTAAACATTTTTCACAATTTCACTAATTTTTACTTGAAAGAAAGTAAACAAAATTAAATATCTTAATTGCAGATAATAAATAATGTCAAAATTATTTTTAAGTTTTAACCACTAGCTAAAGTATTCTTAGTTTTTACAGTGGTCACATGGAATTGTCCGTAAGTCTCGTCTAACGTACCGGTAGATGAGAAGTCTAGTTTCAAATCCCAGCCGGGGGAATTCAAGAGGTATTTTCAAAATGGCTCACCACTGTTTCTCCCACCAATGCAATCAGGCCTACATTTTTTATAATACTTAACCTTCATTATCTCTACTCTTTTAGTGTAAATATACCAATATACCGAAAGGGTAGTTAAGATGTGGATGGAGCAAAGAATGTTTAAATATTCATGGATTCTTATTCTTTGTATAATGGGAGCCATTAAAAGCCCCAGATCCAAATATAATTTACTCATTAGTCTTGGCGTTGCGGGAATGAATACTCAGACAGGATTTGGAAACAATTGGTTTATATTAAAACATATTAAAGGTAATTCACTTAAAATCTAGGTAAATATTTTCCATGATGATGTGTTCGATATACTTTGTGAAGGTTATTTGGAAAAGTAACAAATTATACATGATAGATGGGGTAAGACACACTGCTGTTGTTCAATATAATAAATATGGCCGACTAGTCCTCATGATGATTTTAGACTTAACTAGAACGTGCCATTCTTTCAGTTTGTAACTGAACTGAAGTAACTGGGAAGCTAGAGTACAAAATATAATCACCGAACTATACCATGCGTTATTTGCAGTAATACAATTAAATATGTTATTTAATTAAAAGGATTTTATTTAAATGGCGGTGCTTCAAAGAACAATTTTTTTAACCACGATAAAAAAATGGTAAAATATTTGGTTAACAAGTGTGTATAAAAAACTTAAACAAACCTATTATTAATTAGGATATTTTCACTAATTTGATTCTGATCATGTCAAACATTCATTCACTTTACAGGAAAAGAATGCGTTTGAAAAAAACGTCCCTTTATTGGAAAATTTAAGGATATCCCTAAAATTCCACAGACCAATTAAATAATGGGTGCAAAACTAATTTTTATTTGTGACATTGACAAAGTAGGACTGTCTGATTTGGAGTTTTCTATCTCCAGTAATGTAGCAACAAGCATGACTCAAAATTGAGGACATTCCTTGTCTTGTTACACCCGTAAGGTTCATTTAACAAATACAATATTGCCGTTTGTTCTAAGTCAGCTGCTATTAGTCCTAGGAGCTGGAGGCTCAGATATTTTACGGGCAGATGATTTTTGTGTGCAGGTTAACCTGCATGGTAGCATAGTGGGGAAGTCATCCTCAGGAGAATCCCAGAGCCAGGATGTGGAAATTCTCCTGAGAAAATCCAAGACTCTCATCAATAGGTGAGTCACTTAAACCACTAGACCCTCATGAACAGGTGAGTCAACCATTAATGTATACACTACAGAACTCACATCAAGGTCAGTTGACCACTGATGGATATACACTGCCAAAGTTTCATTAACAAACCAGTTTACCACTGATGTATAGCCTAACAGACCCTCATCAACATGTCAGCCAAACACTGATGTATATCCTACTAGACCCTCATCAATAGGTGAGTCAACCATCAACTTATATATTACCAAACTCTCATCAAGATGTCAGTCAAGCACTGATGTATATCCTACTAGACCCTCATCAACAGGTGAGTCAACCATCAACTTATATATTACCAAATTCTCATCAAGATGCCAGTCAAGCACTGATGTCGACACTATCAAACCCTCATAAAAAGGTGAGTTAACCATCAATTTAAATATTACCAAACTCTCATCAATATGTCAGTCAAGCACTGGTGTATAATCTACAATACCCTCATCAGCATATCAGTCAAGCACTTATGTAGAAACTATCAGACCCTATTTGTAGATTAGTGGTCAAGGAGAATAATTATAACTCTGGTGGACCAAGGCCAGAGCACAAGTCGTATCTAGAAGGATTTACTCTTTGAAAATGACACTTGGACACGGGAATCGAACTCATTTATAGGTGTCAATTTTCAAATATGTTTTATATATATTGTAGCATTTGGCTACAATTGAAGAAGAGATGAGTCGGAGAAGTAAACAAACCTACCCTATTTCACCATCCCAGCGCCTCTGGACAATAGGTCGGAGAAATAATGAAACACAACCGAGCATAACTGTACCGCGTGATAGACTGACCGAGCCCACCAAGATTCAAACGGCGGCCACTAGAGTTCGTTACAGACTGAAAAATTCCAAAGAACTTAAGAAGGAAGAGATGCTTGCTATAATTTAGCCCCAGAATATTCCAGTTGTTTAGAGTTTGTTGCAGAAGCTAATGTTGTTACTCGTATCCTCTCCCTTGGTGATCCTAATGTGTTCCCCCACCTTGATCTTCTCCTTCCATGTTCTCTGGGTTTTCTTGTATATATAGTGCCGGGATGGAACATGTCCGGCACTCTTGGACTTGACTTTACATTGAGAAGTACGTAGCCGTGGCTACATATATTTAAAAATGTAAAAACAAATTTCTTTTCGACTTAATTATATTCTATTTTTGTAACCTTTTCTAAATTCTCTTTTCGGACTTTTATGATTAATTTTTTTAATGGGTAACTTAATAATCGTGAAGTAGTAAACCAATATTAAATTTCATGATGTTTGAGAATAGTTAAAGATAAGAATATCGATACTTAGGCTTATTTTGGTGAGTTTGATATTTGTTAATATTTTGTTGGAATATTACTTTTGACTTGATAGATAGAATTCTCGATAATAAGGTCTAATGATGTGGTTTGATAACGATGATTTATTTAATGAATTTTTGCTCTAATGGTAAAAGTTTATCTTGTTGTTTTAATGTACTCTTGCAAGTTTTTAGTATCTTCATTATTTTGTGTAGATTCATTCTTGTAAAATGGGAATAGGAATTGAAGTCTTAAAATGAATGATGATAGAAGTCTTGAGGACTCACCTTTTTCACGTTGTTGTTTATTTACAAATATACGTATTAATGAGATAGGTATATAATTTTTATATAGTTTTTTACTAGGGTCAAGTTAAAGTTACTTTACGAGAAAGTTCCTCGTGGCTAGTGATGATTAAAATAATGTTCGTTCTTTCATGCAAATGTTTTAATATTATTTTATCTTTAACGTTGATAATGTATTTATATTAACAAGTCATATTCATGATAAATATTATATATTTACCAACTCTATGACTATCATTAATAATTTTGTTTATGCCATCATATATGGTTCTACCTGTTAACAAACATATATACATATATTCAAGTATATTTCTATGAATAAATACCGACAGAAGCACCCCTCCCCCCCGCCCCCTCCGTCCTTAATGTTATGAATAGTGCAGATACCCTCAGGATAGTTTTTTACGTATGTGTTTACTCATCCTTTTTTCTTTATTGGGACTTTTATACTTTTGAGGACGGCCGTCTAACTATCATTCCCGCAACCAGATGAGCTACGTGCTCGAGTTTCAAATGTTTGTTCTCAGACGTTCGAAACAATTACTCAAGCGACTCACTCTGATTGTGTTTATAATTTTGTTTAACTATTTGAGCCTTCTATTTTGGATTAGTTTGGTAAATAAGGTTTCTATATATATATATATATATATATAGCGCCCTCCTGTGAAAGAGGTCTAAATTCATATGGAGGGCTTGATAATTATTTGAGGTATTATTGAGTAATTTCTAAACACAAGGATGTATCACTCCTATTCTCTCAAAGCTAGTGCGTGCTAGTTACCTTAAAACCACCCTTTTTTATTACTTCTCATAATAATAATGTTAATGGCCTACATCGGGGTCACATGGCTTAAAGCCGTCACTCTTGCAATAGAATGTATTGCTGATGAGGAGTTTGAATCTCGAATCCTGACTGGCTGTACTGAGGTTTTTTCTATAAACGGTTTGCCACACTCTTTCCATGAAAATTTGGGCATACATCCTCCAAATAATATTTTCCTTAGCTCTTCCCCATTGATGTAAACATGTGAATAGCCCATGCGGATAGTAAGATATGGCGCGCACAATAAAACAAGCTTCTAATAGCACATATGTTGAACGAACTCATAGGGCTAAGGTGTGTATGTAGTGGACGTGAGAAAAGACCAATGTGTGTGCTGTTTTATAGCAAACATTTGTTTGGCCAAAATAAATAAATTATTACTCCAGTACATTTTGTACACCGCGACTTACTACCCGTTTGGGTTACACGCTTATGTATTAATTACGCTAATAGTGTTACGAAATCTGAAGGTTGTATTTAAAGGAAGTTTACCCGAATTTGCGTGAAGGGATAACATAAAGCTATTTTGGAAAAAACATCTTTAGTACATCCAACCCATATTTAAACCTTGATCTACCCGTCATCGGAAGTCGAGTATACTACGAGAGTAGCGGGTTAGACCACGCAGCCAGCGAAACGGATGCTACAGTACAAACCTCGAGTTTAATTGTCTTAATAATATGGCGATATCTACAGTTCTTGAATATCTGTCATGAGCGTAGCTGAATTAAATTATAAACTTTTAAATGAAGAGAAAAGTAGTCATTAAATTTGAGGACACCATTTACAAATATTTAACAACTGTTGATCTCACTATGTGAGTAAAATTAAAATCTATGATTGTACTGAAGAAATATTTTTTTTTTTTTACCAAAACAAGTTTTTCTATAAAAACTGCATTTACAGTAGCCTTTTCTCGCGTTTCCTACAGCCACGCCTTAAGGCTTAAACCATTCAGCTATAGAAGGCAAGATATATTCCTAGTAACATGTGAATAAGTCTAAGGCTTGAACATGTTTCAATGCATGACGGAACTAAGTCTGATGTGTATTATCACGGAAACCGGTTTACTGCCGTTTCTCGCATTTGTATGAGTGCTCGCTGGAAATCTCCTTGGGACCCACTTCCTACTAAATTATGTTTTATCGGCCAATTCAATTCTCCTCTCTCTTTGCATTTCGGATCTCATCAAGCTCTAGAATACCCTGCGTCTTGTGTAGCACTACTTGGCACGTTTACCCTTTTACTGTCTCCGAGTTCACTGGAGTGAAAAACACAAATTGAATTGTGTTCCGTGAGCTTTGAAAAACTGGGAACGTGCCCTTCTGTATTAGCACCGAAAACTTGAATTACTGTCACCTTCTTCGCTTATATTTCTTGTTTGATTTTCTTAGTTCACTGTTTTATTTATTTTTAACTTTTTTTAAAATGTGGCACATTATGCATCCATTTTGCAATGACAACATTGAAATTTTATAAATTTAAATATATATAAAGGGTGTTTGGAAACTCATAGCCCAAACTGCATACATAGCCTGCTTGAACCAAAATTAATATAAAATCCCTACACACTTACATATAGAAAACTATGCTCTCTGACTAAATTTAACCACAACATCTGTGGGGAAAAAGAAATAGAAAATCCTAGCATATATAACATATATATATATATGTATATATATATATTTGTAAAAGTCATCATGTATTACTAAATACATGTTTAAGTTAGACGCCACAGCCCCGGTCGTACACAACAGTAAATACATACGTGTACAACAAGTTATATATCATTAGGAGGGCAGAAGTAAGCGTCCGCAAACAATGCTGCCAAAGAGTGAACCCACGTCAAATTTAACCGTCGGATACTGTTGTTACCAAGCCGGGTAAAGAGTTTTGAACACCTGCTGTGATGTAACTGCGTAACGATATGCAATTTGCTATACACGTATGTACTTACAGATGCGTACTCACGGCGTTGTTGCGTCTAGATTACACTTTCATTTAGAAATACAAGATGACTTTACTGAACTTTTTTACTATGATTTTATATTTCTTTATGCCCACAGATGTCATGGCGTAAATGTGGGCAAATATTTTAGAAACATCTTGTATATAAACACAAAAGTGGATCTCCCGAATGCCTGAACTTGGCATCTTGGATATCGGCAGGGAAGTTCCTTTCAAGTCGTAGGCATAGGACAAAAAGGGGTTTTGTGAGATTCAACCCTCAAGGGAGTTAAACGGGGGTTGAAATATTGTGATCGTCAACAAAATTGGATGGATGAACTGTAAAACTGAAATTTGACAGGAAAGTAAGGAGATTTGGCCATACAACCAGAGCAATCTAAAAATTGGGAAATTTCAAAATAGGGCTCCGAGAAGATAGTGTAGAGTGTATATAAATAAATAAAAAATTTTAGATGAGGTAGAAAATTAAAATTTGACATAAAGGTAGAGGTACAACTTTATATAACCAAATATATCTTGAGATATGCAAGTTTTATTAGTGAGTTGAAGAAAATGTGATTTGGGGGGGGGGGGAAGAGATTAAATTTCAAAAACTAATAGAAATAACTTTATCAGTGTGGATCCAAATTGAAATTCAACAGGTGGCTAAAGGGATAATTTCCAATATTCATTAAAGCCTGAAAATATTAAATTTTTGAATATGACTTTAGGGAATGGGGGCGGAGGGGATGGGTGGTGATTCACAAACAGGAAATAATATTTTAGATGAAGTAGAAAATTTAAGTTTAAGTGGCAGGTAGAGTAACTACTTCATATAACCAAATAAGTATTAAAATTTTAAATTTCTAATGGTAGATGGGGAAAATTTAGAAGGGACGGGGTTTTTAATTTCCCAGAATAATATAAACAGCTACTTATGAGTGTGGAAACTGAAATTCAGAAATAAGGTAAAGATACCACTTCAAATAACTACGCGAGCTTGGACACTTTCAATTTTAAATGGGATCCCGGGAAATAGGGGAAGGGGGTCTTTATGAAAATAAAAATAAGTTTTTTGTGTATCAGAAATTTTAAATTTGGCAAGAAAGTTTAGGGACACCTCCAAATAAGGAAATAAATCTTAAAATTTGAAATATCTCGGTGGGAGTTAAATAAGTGTTGAAGGGGAGGCTTAGAATTTCAAAAACGAATATTAACAACTTATTTTTGTGATAGAGCCTTAGGTACTCAATTGATTGCCTATACATATAAATTTAAATCACCTGAGATAAGCCATTGAACAAAAAACATTTGAGTGGCCGCCATATTGAAACGGATTACTATATTGTACAACTATGTGCTGTATGTACTGTACTTATACAACGTTCAACTTAGATTAAAAGAAGGTCCTTGCCAAATTTAGTTAAAATTGTTCAACATATTTAACAGTTATCCTGTAGAAAAGATCCAGACAAACAGATGAAATTCCAAATAGTCAGGTTAAAACAGAACCTTGCTTTGCTCGGTCACTTACTATTACTAGAATTATTAGTGAATATGTTTTTCATTTTATCCAGATAGTAATATTCCCGTAACCAATGTTGGGTATTTCAGTCCTACGCGTTCTTCCCTGTTTAAGTTAGAAAATAAACGTCATCTGTCTAAAATTAAAATTAAGATTTCAATAAAACAAAGGGTGAAAGCCGGGATTGTATTTTGACTCTAGAGCCCTAGAAATTGTGAAAAGGGAGAGTGGTTTAGGATGGGGATGAAAGGCTGTGAACTAATTTGCGCCGCTAGAGAGTTTCTAAATTGTGTTTATTCATCCAGCACAAAAAACAACATAATTATATATATCCCCAGGGTGAGGAATAGGGCAAACACGATAGGTTGGGAACACAATAAAGTTTCCTCCCAATTCTAGATCGCCCCACGGGGGAGAGCAATGTCCCGGAGCTATAAGAGGAACAGGGGCCCAAGAAAGTGAGATATTGGAGGAGGGTGGGTGAGCAAAGAGCCACTAAGTCAATTTCCGCAAGAATAAATCGCCTTCTCCTCGCCTTGTAGTAGACAAGGGCAAGCCCGACCCTAATTTGATTTAATACTCTTAAAAACAGGGTAAGGGTAAAAGGGGGGAGAGTCATATATGTCTTGGGGGCCGACCAAATCCAAAATGTCATCAACCTCAAAGACAAACTGTAAAAGGACAGGATATGACATTGTTTATCAAATGTTCTACTGTTGGGGACTGCCTTTAGAGGATGTTTTTTCTAGCCTGCGACCGTGAACAACATTACTGGAGGCTCTTATTTGATTCCGGTTCGTTCCTAAAAGAACTTATTATTTGTTTGAGTTGGTACTGTTACCCAGAGATGGAAGTTTTTTGTGTTTTATGTGATATAACCTTGTATTTTATTTATTTCAAATACAAAAGTATTTACAATTTGGCAATATATGAACCCTACATGGTAGAACGGAGTAAAATAGGAACTATATTAAATCCATCAAAGCTAGTTTAGAATTTCACCTACAGATGGCGTGACAGTAGATTCTTAAGCCGAATTAACTCATCAAGTTTTCGCTTAAGGGGAGCTATATTCGTGATTTTTTTAAATAAATTTGAGAGGAATGACTAGACGTCTATTTTTCTTTGTCACACTGCTCTGTATTTGCCTGTGTTTGTTACGTGAGCTGAAGCTCTACTTATTATTTATGAAATATTTGACCGTGAAATATTCAGTATCTAGTTCGGTCGCTATGTACCGGTCTGTAGGCTTTTAGTCTGTCTGTGGGAACAGAACGTTTCCCGGGGTATACCTTGTAGGTTATCCACATGTCATGATATGATGTAATGATAGTGATTATGGAGGTGTGTAGACAGTGAAATCTCTTAGATATAAATTAATACTAATTAACCAGACCATAGTGAACATAGGAGCAGATCACCTTTAGGGAACATTGTCTATGGTACTGATGGGAATCGAACACAGGACCTCTAGTATAGTAGCCAGGAGTGCTGACCATTATACCAAGAAATTGGTCTGTAATTATACTATATGTCTCCGGGGTTCAATCCTCAGTACCGGCACAGATTTATCAGATTGCCAAACTCTTCCTTCACCTCTGACAAGACGTGTATTAATCACAACATGTGAATGTGGGGAATATCAGGCCTCCACCGTGGTTTGGATCCCACGTTAAGCTGTAGGTCCTCCATTTCATCTCACAATCACCCTATCATTACACATTAGCGTAAGTTCATACAACCCAAACGGGTAGTAAGACGCGGTGCTAATAATAATAATAATAATAATAATAATAATAATAATAATAATAATAATAAAATGTATACATCTGTAACGTAAGATAGGCTCTACGAAACGTCTATATCTGTTACGTAAGTTAGGTTCTATCATATGCCTATGTCTGTTGCTTAAGCTAGGGCTCTACCATATGTCTATGTTTGTGACATCAGGCTGGAGCCCTGCGACCGACGCTCTCCCTCCCCTGAGCCCCACATTCCCCTCATCTTTAGCAATGCTCTTCACGTCGCGGTGGAACACGGTGCAGTGGACGTCAACTCCTGCTCAAGTACGGTCTGGAACCGAACCAGGGAGGACGATTGGAAGGGCCGGAATTCCCCTCCCACCCTCCGGGTGGCGTGTTCTTTGGAGGTGGCTCCGTCACCACCCCTCTCACACCTGACACCGGTGAGTAACCCTCCGCTCATTCCATGCTAGTAACGGTACGGTTCACTCTCCTCATCTTCTTCCCTCAAGATAAATAGTTTATTTATTATAAAAATTTATTTAAAAGTGACACCTGGACACGGGAATCTAAAGTGGGCCCTTTGGCTCAGCGTTCCAATGATTTGAGTTATCCAGGATTTGTCTCGTGATCAAAGTCATTCTTCACTCATAGTCTTAAGGCAAGGTCTAAGATGGGAGTGTGGAATTATCACGTACTTGAGCTTAAAATTGAAACCAAATCCACTGGCGAACACGGCTACCTATGGACACATCCAAACTAGCTTAGATTTCTCCCTTCTATTATATAGTTCAAGTCGGTGATGGTCAGTACTGGTACTAGTGAGTTTGACTAAGGTTTGAATAAAATGTATATTAATCTTAATGGACTTAAAACAGTAGAAATAAATTAAATTATACTAAAGGTTACCCACATTGGTGGTTGCACGTTCTAAGACGTTAGTCTTACAATAGACTGAATCACCATGGACAGGGAGGCAGAGGATTTATTTTTGGCTGGGTACACTTAGGGGAGTCTTTTCCTTGGGATTTACCCATCATTTATCCACTCAAATACGGGTGCATTTCCTTTAAACTATTTTACTTAAGTCGTTAAAATGTAATAGTTAACGGCTTAGTGAAATTAGTGAGAAATACGGGAACTACACCAGTGATTGCAGAAAGAAACCCATTGCTGGTTAAAATACCTCTCATTGCAGTTGGCTGGGATCAAACCAAGGTATTTTATTCAAGTGGAAATGTGAATCTTTGAATAATATTGCACCAATTCCCACTTATTAGATTTCAACAACTATTTATTGGGATTTTGCTGGACCAAATACAGCGGATTTTAATGTTGCTGATTTAGAAACCAATTTTATAAAACCTTTAAATGTAGGCACCTTACCACGAGTCCGATGTATCTGCATATTTACACTAATGTGGTAGAAAGAAGAAAGCAGAATTTAAAGAAGGTGTACTCACATATTTGTAGAGGTAGAGCAAGTAATAATTTAAGAGAAAGCACCGTCAGTACACCCGACTGGGGCTCGAGCCCCAGCCTTCCCGTCCCTAGCAAACCAGACAACACACATCTGACAAACCATACGGAGCTAATTAAATATATTTACAGCTCCAGTTACCACAGCGACCTTCTCGTCAGCGTCCCTCAAGACCCCGTCTCCTGCTGGGACGAGCGCCGCTGTTGCCCGTCGCGTGAGCTGGGTGCCCCCCAACACTGGTGGTGCCCCTTCCTCCACCACCCCCAACAGCCTTCCCGCCACCAAGAAGCGTCGTGCCACCCTCAAAGCCCTCCCCCGCCAGCGTTCCTTCTCCCTGGAGAGTGACACGGAGCTGCTCCGTCCGAATCAGTGGCAGACCGAACGTCGGAGCGTCTCCCTCAAGTCCAGCCCCCTGACGTCACCCCGACCTCCCACTCCCTTACCCGTCCCCAAAAACCTAACCCCAACCTCACCCGCCCCAATCAGGACCGTCCCTGAGAGGAGCATCTTCGCGGAGTTGCGACGCAGCAGTGAGATCTTCAAGAGCATACTCCTCAACCTGTCCACCAAGGAATTAGAGGGGGGAGGAGGGACGGAGAAACAAGAGGGAGTGATGTCCCCCAAGGATCACCCGCTGGACCTGGTCAGGCTGCTCGCCGCGCACGAGAAGCGCCGCCTGGCGACGTACCAGCAGGAGGATAGCAGCTCCAGTAGCAGCAGTAGCGGGTCGTCCTCCTGTCCATCCTCCTGTTCTAATAGCTCATTGAGCAGCCCTGACGACGAGGATGATGAGGGTGGGGGCGAATATGGTTCGGGGGTCGGGGCTGCCGAGGAAGGCGGAATCAGTTGGTTGAGGATCAACCCCAGCCTGTCTTCAAACAAGGTGGTGGGGTTGGCAGATGTCTACACTCGTCAGTACCTGTTCACGCTGCCGGCGCTCTTCTTGGCAGTCGTCAGGGGCAACGCAACACTCGTATACTTGCTGCTCAAGTACGGTGCGGCCGTCAACTTCCAGGTAACCCCCGAGTCTAGGGTAACACTAGCTCTTACGTTGGGGATAAAGGCAATTTTAGCGCCAACAATATAAATATTTAGAGGGGACCTGGTGGTCTGTAGGTAAGATGTCAGACTTCGGTGTTAGAGATCCGGGGCTCAAATCCCGGTCCAGGCACAGATTTATCTGATTACCAAACCCTTCCTTCACCTCTGGCAAAGTGGGTGCTTTCCCGCTTTGTGAATGTAGAGAGTTCCAGGCCCCCACCGTGGTTCGGAACCTGCTTTAAACTGTAGGTACCCTCTGATTTCCACCATCATCATTCTCACGTATCATCATATCATCTGGGGTTAATGTAATGTACCCTAATGGTGTCCCCACCTCAGAAATGAATTACTCTATACGCCAGGAGAGTGGAGCTAAGATAAGGTCGAATGTACAGATCTATAGCATTAACCCCACCCATATAGATATTTATTTTATTAAAAAATATAATATAAAAATAATAAACGAATGGCTACATATAATGTTTTTAATAGTGATAACTATAAGTAAACGCCTATTAAATGAAAAAAAATAATGTTAAATTTAAAGAAAATATCGAGAATCAAGTTTATCAAGAAATTTTTTTATTTATTTAATATCCTCTTATTTTAAAAACTGGGATGTTCTTTCAATGTCACATTATAGGCAGTATTTTATTGTTAAAATGTCTCAATTCAGTCTTTAAATCCGTTTCAAACTAAACTATCGTAAAGCTTTATGTAAAAATATAGAAAATATGTTACTTCAAGAAGCATTGTCTTCGGAAGGTGACTTGACAAAGATCCCAGATAAAAATGATCAAGAGTAACATAATTTTAAGTAATGCTCTACCACTGAGATATCCGTATCGTTCTGTGCGCAGGATCATGCGCCATTAAATGCAGAATATAATGTACGTGTGGGATTTCCATAAACTCGGAACTATCAGAAATACAAAGTACTATAGTGGTCGACTTTTATAACTGTAGAATTAAACATGGATTCTGTACTCTGTTTCAACTAATAAACTTACCTTTTGGTTTCAAGAAATTAAAATATATCTAATGAATGAGTGAAACCAGCTGCTAATGTTTGAATACGTTCTACGCAAACTGTAGCAGCTTGAATGTTAGGGTGGATGATATAGAGTACAAGATCTAGGGCCTAGAATATAAAGCTCATTCTAATGATAACAGTTCTTGGATTCAGGGAGTGAATTGATGTCAGTCGAATAAGCTTCATAATATCGATCCTTGGTATTCCTTAGACAGAAGTAGTAATTGATTATTTATGCTCATGACAGAAAATTATGGGTGATTTAAAGATGATTTTTGTGGTAGTGAAATCTTAGATCAGTAAATTTTATAGAAGGTATTGTAGTTTAAGGGTTTTTCTCTTAAAGCACGTTGAACACTTGAACGTATTATACGCTTATGCACTCAGGCGGATGGGTTACTCTATAAATAGTCATCTTTTAACTATTGCTGAGTAGGGTCTAAGGGTGTCGTGTTGTGGTAGGATGCCCACGGGAACACGGCGCTACATCTAGCCGTGTGTCAGGCGCCGGTGCCCTGGGAGTGCGTCCTAGACCTGGTGGAGAGGGGCGCCCAGATTTCGCTAAGGAACCACGCGGGGGTACGGGCGTCCGACCTTGCGCCTCTTTCCTTCCTTGCTCGCCTCCAGGACCAGATGCTGGCCGACTGTTGGGCTGGTCTCGGGATCGGAGGCAGGGCCGGTGCGGCCTCTGCGATGTCCGGCGTCCAACCTTCGGCGACGCCCGCCTTTTCAGAAGCACTCAATGCAACGCCAGTCCCCGCTAACCACGCGTCCATCTCGTCAACGCGCAGTAACCCGGCGAGGATCTTGAGCAAACTGCGAACGGGCAGCACGACAGTGCGCACGGAATCAACCGAGGAGGCGAGTTCCGTGTCCATTGAGATGCTGGCGCCTTCCTCTACAGGGTCGGTGCGCAGCAGAACTAGTCGAGCCAGCCTCGAGGGAAACAACAATAATTACAAGGTAGGTGCTGTCATCTTTGAACAGTTTTGTCAAACACTTGACCTAACTCAAGTCACCTCCTGAATATCTAGGGTAACAACAGGCTGAGTGCCATTTCCATCAGACACTCAAATAAAACCAGTCGCCTTAAGAACAATATCTAACTACAATGGTCAAGAACGTCAAGGAGTTGTGACTTAATATGTCTAGCATTTCTCCTCTGATATTTTGTATTGGTTCAAATGCCGGTTTTATATAATTTTCTCAACAGACACAAATCTATTTTTTTTCTCAAAATGTAATACAGCGCCAAAATAGTATTGTTTGCACTGACAAATCAGTTGAAAGATTTATATTGAATTAAATATAATATTTCAAGTTGATTTATTGTCTTATCAATATTTGTATTCGCAAACTAACTTTTCAACGATTCATTAAATATCTTATGTAAATTTTTGTGGCGACTGTGTCGGAAAGTTTGATAACACATATTTCCTACAGTTATAAAATTACCAGTAGATTTTCTTAAAATTTCATATTGTATTATTTAATAATTTGATAAATGTATTTACTTTCATAATAATTTTAATACAATGGTAAGTCTCTTTTTTTCTTAAATATAACTTGTTCGCTAGTTATAGAAGTTATACAACTTTGAAAAACATTTTTACTTATTATTTATGGTAACGTTAATATGGTTAAATAATGTTATTTAAATTTCTATTTTAAAATTAGATACATTTTACCATTGATTTCTACCAAATTATATAATTTTGTTAGATATATGAAGTGGTTAACTAGGTAATTAATGATATATTTAGTATAATAATTGGCTGAGAATATCTATAACCTTACGTAAAGTAGAAATATACTAAAAAGACACACTTAAAAAATTTTCACAAATTTTGTTGCGCTCATTATTGAAATATTATATTATTAGTGTTAGTTTCCAAGTTTTTACATTATCTATCAAAAATTACAACTGATAAATCACGTGAATTGACGTATGAGTATGTGAAAGTATATATAGTAACCTTTTAGCTGTCAGATAAGAATATTTCTATAAAAATTTGCCTGTAGCTTAAATTGTCCATAGAAGATTCAGTATTTATTCTCTATAGGCCTAAACTAATTTAAATGTTTCTATCCACGTTATTTCTCGGCACACTAATTTATTCAAGAGACTTTTTATACAGTTGTTGTTGATTCGTCACTAAGAAAATGTAATCACCAATTAACTGAGTGAATACGTTTATAGCAAATGAAGTCCTAAAAAATGTATTATTTGCACAGTAATAAAACAACTCGGGTACAAATAACTCGTGTGGGCCGTACTAACTTCAAAGAAAAACAACCGTTATCAAAGACTTAAAAGAAAATTAACAAATAAATACTTGGTAAAGAGAGAAAGAAAATAAACAGATTCGGAGAACAATGTTTCCTTGCGAATACTTGAGAAACCCGCTCTGTATTCATTTTCTACTATTATTTGGTCTTTACTTAACAATAAATTCCTGAAAATTTTTATTTCTAGGAATGCGTAAAGAGGGAGAGGTAGAATTTACGGAATCACACTTCACAGAACTTTTCCCCCCCTTTTCGTTCAACTGTTTGAACATTCCGTACCTTGTGACTTTGTTGCTTGTATTTCTCTATCTAGTATTAAGCAAATAATTTTTTTTACTAAACAACTTTGTTCATAAAATTGCAAATTTTTTGAATAAATTTATAAGAATATTGGAAAAAGTCCTTGGATAATACAAGAGTGTTAAGATGTGATGTTAGTGTAATCAATTTGGAAAGGCTGAAATGTTTGTATAGGTATTAACTTTATGTAAATACATAAGCCTCTTTTTGGCAAAAAAAAAAAGGAAC
This sequence comes from Timema poppense, assembly GCA_902141375.1. Lineage (NCBI taxonomy): Eukaryota > Metazoa > Arthropoda > Insecta > Phasmatodea > Timematidae > Timema > Timema poppense. The sequence goes on from CABFOV010001393.1 coordinate 22,279, forward strand.
GATAATTTTAAAACATTAGAATTTTCATGAATTAAAGAAAAAACTATATTTTAATATTTATTTAGAAAGATAAAAATACTATATGAGGAGACATATTGATTTAAAATCCAAATTAATAAAGAAAAGTAAATAATTTGCAGTTAAACTATTAGTAAAGTTTAGCTATTAATTAAGACAACCTGGTGGTCATGGATCAAAGTGCTCACCTTAAGACCCGATGTTCGTGGGTTCAGAACCAGAAGAGGTTGGCGGATTTTTATTGAGTGATAAAAATCCTTAATACAACTACCTTTGTAAGGGAAGTAAAGATATCGGTACTATGCTTAATATGGCATGTAAAAAACCCTGGAAGCTATTTTTAAATACTTTCCCCGGCAAAATTCGTGGGCACGTTCACTCTCGTTCAAAAAAATCCTCGTGTGCTGATTTAATCAGTAGGTTCAGAAAGTGCACGTTAAATACGTCAAATAATAAATAAATAATATATAATTTAGTTAAAACTTAAGGTCTCAGGATAAGTTACCAGTGAGCTTACCTAGTTCATTTCGCATTAATTTGAGTCAGAAAATATAACAAATATATTTTCCAGCTAATAATGACCAAACTTTCTAACTAACATTCCAATTAATATTAACAAAGAATAGCTTTATAATATACAACGGAAAACTGTTGTTTTTAGCACCACGTATTTACCACCTATTCAGGCTATACGCATATGCTCTAATTACGCTAGGGATGAGTAAGGTGGAATTTAGAGGAAGTGTATTTGTATTTGCCTGGTGGGTGAGTGGGAAAATATTTTATAGAAAACCACTCTCAGTAAACCCGATCGGGGTTTTGGCCCCGATCTTTCTTTCATCGGTAGTCTAGTCTATTGCGATAGTGACGCCTTAGACTATGCGGCCACCGTATCAGGTGTCATTGTTATTGATTCTAAGTCAGAAGTTTAGCTATAGCAGTTAATGTTAACCAATCAACGAAGTAATTCTTTTTTATAAGCATCAATTAAAATAATAGATGGCGAATCAAATCAAATCACAGCAATAATGTAGTCTAAACGGAAATAAAATCATATTGATCAAAATAATTAATTAATTATTGGTAGAATAGATACACCTGGAAATTTTTTAAATATTAATTTTTATATAATTGTGTGTAATAGATCAACATTTTAATGAAATATATTTTCTATATGTTTGTTTATTTAAATTGATAAGATCTGACTCCTAAAACGTGGAACAGTTTAGTTACTATCTATTATATCAAATTTTCATAAACTCTGGTACGTGTATATATAGTAAACAAATTATATTTTGACGTGATTTCTTGATTACTACTTATACAAGCCCTTATTTACCATTACCACATATATTTATTTTTTTTCATGAGGAAAGTTTAGTTAAAATCTGAAACGATCGCTTACAGTTAACAAGATAGCAGGTAGAAACCAATATAGTTTCTTATTCCTGCGCAACTGGCGGTAGTTCGGGAAACATAGCAATAGTTTATGTTTCAGGAGGGCTCCGACAAGCAGGACTCAAGGAGGAGAGGCAAGAGGAAAGCGTGGAAGGACATTCGGTCAGGACACACGCCTGTGCATACAGGTAACACCAATATGCTATCATTTCCAGCGAGCCTCAAATGGGTGTAAATTATTCTGTTGCCGCAGACTGTACAACTCTTTAAGAATCAGAAAAAATTAAACCTCTTAGAAATAAACATTGTTTTACTGTTTCATTTCCACACTTTTCTAACTGCCTGGACTAATGGTTACACTGTTTAAGGCATCATGCCCATGGTAGAATATATTTACTATGTTTAGGGGTGGTCAAGGTTCGACTCTCTATTGGGTGTTAGTGAGATTTACCACTTATTTTCATATCTCTTCTCCACGCTAATGCAGGTTCATTTCTCTAACCTTCCTTCTCATCCCTAGCTATATAATAGGCTAAGACATCAGTAACCATGGGTTTAAACTTAAAATAATTAAAATGTGTGAGAACTCTTTTTAAATGTTATTGTAACTGCGTCTCACTACCCGTTTGAGTTATACGCAAATATACAAACCACGATAACGTTTTAGTCACTATGAAAATTGAATTGAGCAGAAGTGTATCCGTATTTGCGTGGAGGGAGAGTGTAAAACCATTAAGGAATAATCGCCCTCAGTTCACCCGGGCCAGATTCAAACCCTGACCTTCTCGTCACCAAACAAGACACCCCTTTATCCACGCCCTTCATGGTCAATCGGACCATTACGTACGGTGTGAGTAAGTGATGCGGGCGTGGGTTGTTGTGTTATTTACAGTGGAGAAGTCCTGCTGCCTGGAGGCGGAACGAAGCTTCCAGGTCCTGCTTCAAATGGCGGGTAACCCGGAATGCCTAGGCTTCCTACTCCGGGGACTGCTCGCCCACATCCCGGAGCTTCTCAGACTATTACAACTGCTCAACCAGACTGCCCTGCACAAGAGGATGGCGGCCCTGCTCCATCACATCCTCAAGGTACAGCAGTGCGAGCTAAGGCTGTCGCGCCAACAACTCAGCGCTCTTTCCCAAGGATCAAGCACATTTCAGAAAGTCATTCCCCCCCTCCAAGATTGCCTGACTCAAAAGTTGCATTCTGAATAATATACACATAATATTGAAAACAATGGGTTCTTTTCTTTATTAGTACATAAATACATATTACTTTGATTATGTTTACTGTGCAACTTTAAAATTACTGTTCAGTAAGTCCAGTGCGTCAAACCAAAAAATTGTTAATGTAAAGTCTGAAATATTTTAGTTTGAAGAAAAAATACTTTTTAAACATTTTTTAGTTTATGGTCTTAATATTCTTCTTAGAACCCTAAAAATCCCCCCGTCCCCCCTCCCCCCCACCACATTTCCTTCTACCCCGGTTGAGAACCCCTGGCCTAAAGATATTTCATAAACATGCTTTTTAATCAATATGGTATTTTCTATCTTTGCTACATTTTTTCAATGATAATTTATGTTTATAATATATACTATAATGTGTAGAAAAACTATAGCTTATAGTATTAAAACCATGATATTTAATCTGAAACCAGGCAAAAATATCGCCATAGTCAACTTTTTCTTTTTCAAGTTACAGGGTTTGTGGTAAAGAGCAGCAAAAAGTTTCAACGTTTTGTTTGTGTTTTCCGTGAAAATCTACAGATCAAGAATATTTTTTAAATACCCCAATCACTTTTTATGACATCTGGGACCCTGTTCTAGTAATTAATACTGTAAATTATTATACAGATGATGAATGATTTCAAAAGTCAATCTAATTCTAATGGGCACGCAAAATAATTTCACCAAAAATGATTAACATATTGTTCACGTGCTCTCAAAAAGGTTCACCAGCTATGAACTCTATCTAGCGTACCCTGGTCCTAGCCCATTTGGGGTCTAAAATAATGAAACCTATTTGTTCTCATCTTGTCACCAAGAGATAACAGTTTGGGCTACGAGAGTTTGGTTGCAACAGGGAACAGAAGGTTGTCGTCTGTTTCAGACGGCGGTAGAGACGCATGGTGCTCCGGCGTCGTCTTCTGGTGGAGGACGTCACGAGTCCCGGTGCGAGTTGAGCGCCACCTTGTGCCTACTGCTGAAGGTGTGCCTGAGCCTGATTCACGGGGTACATGACCTGCAGTACACCGCCATGGTGACCATCAACAAGGTGATCGACGTGTGCGTGGTCCACAGACTGGTGCACTTCAAGGTCAAGGCGTCAGAGGCGCTGCAGCATCCTTGCAACGACAGGTGAAACCCTTCACTGACCGACCACAGATTGATTCGTTGTATAACATTATGAAATGATTAGCTAGAAGACCTTGGTCTGCGCGATAGGCCATTATGCCTCAAGGGTGTACGAGTGAGGGATGATTTATTTTGAACATGTAACTACCCTTTCTATGGTATCCGAGATATCCCTTAACACAATGGGGTGTTACAGTTTGGATGGATCACGAGTGATGAGGTAGTTGATTCCCGGAGGAATGGGGCTCACGTGAGAGAAAAGTGTAGAGTCATGTTCAAAGTAGCCTCCACTTAATGTCTATAAACACATCTTTTTTATGTGTGGATACCACATTTTCTACCTGTTCAGGCTATCCGCATACCTACACTAATTGGAATATGGACGAGGAAGGTAGAATCCAACTTATCAGAATTGTTGTGGAATAAGAGTGAGAAAATTGGGGAAATTGGGTGTTCAACTCTCCAAAATGTTATGAACAAAATATATATAGCTTTATTTATGGTTCAAACAATATAAAAATTACAGTACAAGTACAAATTAGGGGGCTGTGTTACCATAAAAAACACTTCAGATAGCTTCTAGAACTGTTTATCATTTAGAATTTTTTCTAGCCTCCAGCGGTTGGGGACGTGNNNTCCCTGAAATTATTGGCTGGCTACGGCCTTGGTTTCGCATGTTTTGGCTAAGAATAAAAACACTTTCATTGGTGGTTTGTTCATGAAGAAGGCCTTTAGTGAAACTGTTGTACAACTAGTTGCTAAGTTCAAACTAAAGAAAATATATAAGCCTCTATTGATTATATCAAACTATCAACGTGAACTGTAACATTTGAGCTGATGGCCACAGATTTAATCAAACAACTTAAGACACTTGTAAAATCTTTTTATTTCCAAACAGCTCAAAGATAGATGAATCAAATGCTATTGTAGGCATAGATCAACTTAGCCTTTATTTAAATGACCTTTGAGCATTTTTTAAGGAAGGGGATTTTTTTTAAATCATACAATATCTGGAACAAAAACAGGAGCCAATATTTATGTCAAGCATGTTTGAGGAAATGTTGTCTATTCAAAAATTAACCAGCATAAACTTAGAGGGTGCTCGTGAATTGACAGGCTTTTGTAAGGGATTTATATCTTTATATCAGACAGTTTCTGTCATTTCTGGAAATTCAGTATATAATAATTCACTTTCAAGCTCTGTACGAAAAATGATTAGCTATAGAGAATGTCATGAACTATGTTTTAAAAATTGACAACAGCACCAGGGCATTAAAAATGGATATTGATCAGAGAGTTAACAGAATAACTGGACTGTCAGTTTTGAGAGCAACTTCTTCACATCAATGTTCGTCGGATAAGTAGTGTAAAAGTCCTCCAGAAACTCAAGGAGCTTCATCCTCAAATAAAAGATTAAAATAAATACATATGAGATAATAGTCAAAACTGGAGAGTCCTGTATCCCTAATATATTTTACTTTCATTCTTGATACCATGGTTGAAAGGACTAAATTTGTAACTGCAATTTAAAGACAACAAATCATATATATTATTTTTGTAGTTTAACAGTGAAATATTCAGAAAAATTGACATTTTAGAGAACCAATTTTCATAAAAGCGATTTTAAACTATTTGCTTCTTTCAAAAGGTAAGTTAATAATATTAATTACAAAAACTTAGAGGTGGAAAAACCACTCTAAGCCATAGATCATCTGAAATCTGAGTTTGCTTGAAGATTATAGAAGTTTGGAAAACTGGAAACAGTTGCAAGATTTGTTTTAAATTGATTTTCTCCTTGTGATGTTGAAAATAAATATCAGAACGTTAATTCTGTCTCTAATTATATAGATTCTGCTACATTGGAAAGGAAAATCATCACATTAAAAAAACATGTTAAACTGGAATCACTCTGCCTTTAATGACTATCTATTATTCAGAAGTATCAGCGTTTCTTATATTTCATAATCGTTCTATACTTACTTTGCAACTTTATAATATTTATAATAAAAGTAGGTAGTTTTGTTTGAAAACACACACTTTATTTATGCTATTTTCTTTCTAAATATGAGGGGAAACAAGTAATGAGAAAATAATTACTTAAATAAATATAAATTATCAAAAAATTATGGGAGAAAAAATTTACCAAAATTAAAGTTGAGAAACAATGGGTGATCGTGGGAGCTTTGATGGGTTTTAAAGTTGATCGGGACCTAAAAATATTACCACACCTATTCTAGGGAATATCTTCCTATCAACTGAGGTGAAGAAGATCTGCTCCTATTCTTAGGACAACCAATCAATCAACGTCGATTCACTAGTTCTTACTTGAAACTCACTAATATAGATATTACCATCAAGCAAGCAAGACACATCACTATTATACTCTGCAATATGAGCAGTTAGTGTATTGTAATAGCTCACAACCATCAAGTTATAATACAATATGAATAAGTGGATCGTATCATCTCAACCAACAATATATAATACAATCTGAAGCAGTGGATCGTATCATCTCAACCAACAATATATAATACAATCTGAAGCAGTGGATCGTATCATCTCAACCAACAATATATAATACAATCTGAAGCAGTGGATCGTGTCATTTCAACCAACAATATATAATACAATCTGAAGCAGTGGATCGTATCATCTCAACCAACAAGTAATAATCATGCCCGGACACATACCCCAAGCTTACAAGACCTCCTTCTGACGTGTCTGAGCTCAGTAACTCCCTTATAATCTCTTTTTAGGAGGGAAGGAGGGGATACAAAGGTAAACTACCCAGCTCACCCCTAACCCCTTCATTGTGACGGCTCGGCACAAGACTGGACCAAGCTATCGCTAATCAGTATTTTGCAGTCTACAACTAAAGCTTAAACAGATTTGCTCATATAATCCATGACTTCATTTCACTTATTCTAGGAATTAAAATAGATTAGAAGACCTATGCCCAACTTGGAATAGCATATTCACCCCTTACCCAGCATCTGTTGGAGAGTTAAAAACATTTTAAAAAATCATATTATATTCTATTGTGAATATTTTCCCCCTGATATATATATATATTTCTTGCACTAGAGATATATATTTCTATTTCTTTCATTAGAAACTGTCATCAAATATTTTACGTTAACTTTTTCCCCTCTTTTTATGCTAATATTACGAGAGAATTTTGAAAAAAAATCAGGAAACAGAAGCTTCTTTTTAAAAAAATAGAATAAAAATGTGTAAAGTAATAAAAATCTTTCTGATTTTGAATATAAGGAACATAAATAATGTTAAACAAAAAAAAAAGCGAAACAAAAGACAAGTCAGTGTACGCTAGTCTTTTTTCTTTCTTCATTTCGTTTTCTTATTTCATTAATGTTTCGGGAGTCTTCTTCAAATACTTTTATTTACACTATTTATTTATCTTCTTTTTCGACTTTGGTGAGGCTAATGCTGTGTCTATAAATTTATAAATAACAAGTTTAAATAAAAATCATTTATGTTAGTGCTTTGTATTTTTTATATTTGACAACACTATTAATTTAAGAGACCGAATTAGCAATTTTACTCTAGGGTTGTTTTTATTATTTACTGTAGGTATTTAAAACTTGTTTGTAAATAATTAACACACAAGTTTTAAATACCTACAATATAATTATAGTCTCAAACGACAACACCAACAGAATCTACCTTTTTATCATCTTTAACGCTTTAAATTTCGAATTTAAATTTCTATTACTCATTTGTCATTACTATACTTACGTACTTACTAATTTACTTACTTTATGGCATCAAAAGCTCGAAAGCTCATTACCGCACTCACAAAAGTATGCCACCTACCCCTATCTTGAGCTAATGACATCCAGTCTATTTCATCACAACCTATCTCTCTCAGGTCTATCCAAATGTTGTCCTCTCGTCCGGGTCTTCCCGGTGGTCTTTTCCCGTTGGGTTTGCCATTCAATACCTTGAACGCAGTTCTAGATACTTCCATTCGCGCTTCATAACATGCCAACCGTAACCTAAAATTATTTACTAATGAATAGTGACTAAAAGTGTAGTTTGGTCTTTTAAAATATTGCGTGTCGTAAAGTATTAGAAAATAAAAAAAATTGTGTCTCAAGCAGAAAAAAGATACTCTCCAAAATAGGGTTTTGTATTCTATTGAATTTTTAATTTTTTTTAAATTTAATAATAGATTGTACAATAAATTTAAATTTCGTACTAATTTTCCGACTGTATTTCAATTAGAGTATTTATTCATAGCTTTTCTTTTGAATAAAATTATTTTTTATTTGAATGGTTAACCACCAAGTCTATTAACGGTTTATTCTAAGCGACAAGAACCTAGAATAAATACACCCACATTTATCTGGAAAGGGATTTAGAAAACCACAGTGGTGAATTATATGTGGAAAACCATCCCTGTTGCATCCAGCCAGGGCCCGAACCTTGGCCTACCATCACTAGTAATTCTATATTTATCTTTTCAAATGCTTAGGAAAATAACGATTAAAATATGACTTTTTTTTTAATAAGAAAGGGTTAAACAAGGAGGCTGGAGATTGACCCTGATCGGATGAGCTGAGAATATTTGTTTTATCACATTTTGGTTTTCTATACTCTCTCCAGGTGAATACTCGCTCAGTTCTTTCAACGTTCGTCCTCAATCGATTCAGGTCTGTCAGTATAATATGTAAGCCTGTCCAAAGTGTAACAAAATTTAATAGCAGCTAAATAAAACCCGCATCGTGGCGCATTTGGGCTCAAGGTCAAGCCTACTTAGTATCGAGGAGGTTGGGGTTCTAATCTTATCAGGGTAAACTAAGTGTAGGTTTCCATAAAGAGTTTACTACACTTCCCCTCACAAAAATACTGTTACATATCCTCTAAATCCTATCTTCCTCATTCCTACTTCATTAGCGTGATTAAATACTTATAGCATAGACGCTTCGTAAGACGCAATAAAAAATAAAGTGGAAATTGTCTTGATGCGCATCTTAAGCCTTTCTTACATTGTCCACACCAACCGCGCGAGATTCGGGCACATGTCTAGCCGGCCCTGGTTGTTTGAATACGGTCCACCGCCCAATTGCGCTAATTACAGCCGCAACACTCGTGCGCTCTGTAGGGGATTCTTCTCACTTCCCTTTCAAGTTTCGTAGTAAGACTACTCGAGTCGGGCTTGGACAGGGAGTACACATTTAAAAACTTACAACTTCATTAATAACGTTTTTACTTGAATGTGTGACTGCGTATTACCCAAACGGATATTAAGACGCAATAATAATAATAATAATAATAATAATAATAATAATAATGTATGACTAAAAATTTGAAGAATGGTAGGCAATGAGCTTAGACACATTTGTATTTTTACTCAAAATTGTACAATTGGTACTTTACTAATTCGGAACGTTGGAAACGAAAAAGGAAAGCTACTGTCTAGCCAATCAGTGAAGGTATTTTTCTGTGGGTATCTATTACCTATTAGAGTAGTTCCCAACCTGGTATCATGAAGCACTTCCAAAGGGGGCGTGGAATAAATAGGGAATAACGTTAAAAATCATCAAAGAATTGAATAAATTCCTAATTATATTCCCTGTTACAAAGTAAAATAATTTTTTCTTGAGGTTGGCTGGTTGGCACTACCTACCAGCAGGCGCGGATTCAGAGGAGGGGTCAAAGGCTCAGTTGACCCCCTGTGAAGGCTAGAAAGTTTATACAAAAATCAAAATCAAAATTCAAATTTTAGAAATAAAATACAACGCAGATAAATTATACAATTTTTCTATCTCTTTACGCGCAGACACCTCTTAAGCCAGGTCCACAAGTTCTTTATTCGTCCACGGTTATTCACTGTGCGATATGACTCACGCAAGTGTGGAAAAAATATTCTTTTTCATGTGGTAATTCCCTGAGAGCAGTTGATACACGTATGCCTAATATAAATTATGTGTGGACAGAAGGGATGGCGGAACTGTGGGGGACTCTGCCCCCTGGAAATAATTTACCCATCCTTGGAATAAATTCTCCCCCTAGATATATTTCAAATCCTCTGATATTATCAAATATTAATCTGAAATATTGCCTTAAATCAAAGGTCAAATGTCTTCTAGATTCATTCTATTGTCAAAAATTTGCCAGATAAGGGCGCTTCAAATAACTACTAGACTATAGTTATCCAACTAGCAGAAAAGTTCAGGGGAGGAAAGCTCTAAATAGCTTCCAATGTCAACAAAATTTCAAAAAGGTTTAGGGTAGGACAACTCCTGAAGAATTTTCATGCGAGGACCACCCCAAATAGCTTAGTTTCTGGAATAATTCAATTCTCAAAATTTTCTCGTTGGAATACCACTTCAAAGATTATCTTAAAGAGGTATTTAACTATCGTAAAATAAATTAAGGTAAAGATCACTTTAAATAGCTTCGAGGGGCATTCAAATTTCAAAAATTTCTAGGTGAGGGACACTTTAAATGGCTTATAAAAGAATCTTTTTTTTTAAACAAGGTGAAGACTACTCATAGATTCTAGAGTGAAACAATTTTTATTTTTTATTTTTAGAGGGCAACTCCAAATAGTTTATAAAAACTATCTGATTTAAAAAAATTTGAGAGGATGACCACGGCTTAAAACTTACATAAGATCAAATATGAATGATAAATTATTAAATGGCTCTAAACAGAAATTTAACATTGTAAGTAACTATGTTATTTATAATCATGACCCCCTTAGGAAAATGAGCTGGATCCGCCCCCTGCCTACCAGTTGTACGAGTAATCCAATATTCAAGAACTGATAAAAACAAAATGGCGCCAACTATCACACTAATTTTCAATCATTTTATTTGAACAATTACACTCTGAGTGCTACATTGTTTTGTGTATAAAAATAAAGAATTGACTAAAAAACAACATTTTAAAAGATTATTTTTATAACTGTGCCAAAAAATATAAGGGAAGGGTTGTTGATCCACCAAGGGGGGCGTTAACTCAAAGAGGTTTGGAACCACTGTGCTAGAGCTAGAAATTAACTGTCATTTAGCAAGTTTTTTTTTATAAAATCATAATAATTATGTGGAATTGTAATACAATTATATAAGTTATTAGAGCTGTATGAAAAATGAGACCTTTGATCCAATTAATAAATAACTAATATATATCCATATTTAACTCTTTATAAAATACGCCATTAGATGGACTCATTATATTTTCTTGATCCCTACCTTTCATTAACAGAACGTTGAGATATTTTAAATTCAGAGAAAAATATTGTATGGATACCAATTTGGCCAGACTAAAAACTTTAAATCTCCCATAAGTGTTTTAGTTGTGCTTAGTTCTGTCCTTCCATGAAGAATAAAGCAGAGTCAAAGTATGTGTCTTAATTTTAGGACAACATTGATGGGTTAACATAAAAACTATGAATAAATTAATTTCCATTTAATGAGCTTATATAGGCTTATATAAAACCTATTTTAAAATATCGGTGACTACTTTCTAACATAAAGCAGTAAAAAGTAAAATGTCCCCTTCACTGCGTCTTAGTATTCATCTAGGTTAATCCACATCCTACTACCCTTACAGGCTATCCATGTCTTGCTGGCCATCAGGGCTATCCGTGTCTTACTAACCATCAGGACTATCCGTGTCTTACTGGCAATCGGGGCTATCCATGCTTTACTGACAACCCGGTTTATCCGTGTCTTACTAACCATCGGGGATATCCGTTTCTTGCTGGCCATCAGGTCTATCCATGTCTTACTAACCATCAGGACTATCCGTGTCTTACTAACCATCAGGGCTATCCGTTTCTTGCTGGCCATCAGGACTATCCGTGTTTTACTGGCCATCAGGGCTATCCGTGTCTTACTGGGTATCAGGACTATCCATATATTACTAGGAATATAGGCTAGCCATGCTCGTATTTACACTAAAGGGGAAGGGATGAAGAGGGTAAAATTTAGAGGAAGCGTACTTGCATTTGCGGGAAATGAGAGTAAGATACAATTAGGAAAATATTGTTACATCCAACCAGGACTCAGACCAAACATTCCCTGTACCAGCAAACCAAACAATACAGGAGTGATGTCTCTGTCTACGTGACCATAGGTGTGGCAGGCATTTCAGAATCACGGGTACTAGCCACACCTGTTCACGTAGTTATGGAATCTAGCTACTGATTTCCAGGACCTCGGTTCGATCCTTGAAGAGCTCTAAAATATCTACGTGGCTGTATAGGCCTAAGTGTCAATTCTATTTCCGGATTATATGTACGCTTGCTCTAGTAAATTACTGCTGTTTTATGTTTAAGATAGAATGTAAGTTGGGTGCTAATATGGCCCCTGCACATGGAAAGTGTGTGGTAAATACTACTTGATAGTCATATTTTGACACGTTTTAACTGCTGTGTGTTCCAGTGGTGGCCTTATATTCGAGGGTTTAAGACCCGGTCAACACCCATCTCCCAGTCAACCCAGCAACCTATGCAACCAGCATCACCATGAGAACAGTAAACCCAAGTGCCAGAAACTGGGCGCCAAGAGACTGGGATCAGTCTGGAGGCATGCGGCCGGGGAACAGCTGGAGCAGGTGCGGAGGACGATCACTGAGGACATCGACAAGCAGGAGTGCGTCATAGGTGAGTCCTTGTACCAGCAGGAGTGCGTCATAGGTGAGTCCTTGTACAAGCAGGAGTGCGTCATAGGTGAGTCCTTATACCAGCAGGAGTGCGTCATAGGTGAGTCCTTGTACAAGTAGGAGTGCGTCATAGGTGAGTCCTTATACCAGCAGGAGTGCATCATAGGTGAGTCCTTGTACAAGCAGGAGTGCGTCATAGGTGAGTCCTTGTACCAGTAGGAGTGTGTCATAGGTGAGTCCTTGTACAAACAGGAGTGCGTCATAGGTGAGTCCTTATACCAGAAGGAGTGCGTCATAGGTGAGTCCTTGTACAAGCAGGAGTGCTTCATAGGTGAGTCCTTATACCAGCAGGAGTGCGTCATAGGTGAATCCTTGTACCAGCAGGAGTGCGTCATAGATGAGTCCTTGTACAAGCAGGAGTGCGTCATAGGTGAGTCCTTGTACCAGCAGGAGTGCATCATAGGTGAGTCCTTATACCAGCAGGAGTGCGTAATAGGTGAGTCCTTGTACCAGCAGGAGTGCTTCATAGGTGAGTCCTTGAACCCGAAGGAGTGCTTCATAGGTGAGTCCTTATACCAGCAGGAGTGCGTCATAGGTGAGTCCTTATACCAGCAGAAGTGCTTCATATGTGAGTCCTACTAGAAAGATTGCGTCATATTGTAGGTGAGTCTTTCTACCAGAAGGGGTGCATCATAGGTGAGTCCTACCAGAAAGATTGCCTCATATTGTAGGTGAGTCTTTCTATCAGAAGGGGTGCATCATAGGTGAGTCCTACCAGAAAGATTGCCTCATATTGTAGGTGAGTCTTTCTACCATAAGTGGTGCATCATAGGTGAGTCCTTTTACCTTTGAAAACGCAATACACTATTGTCAACATTTATAATATTGTAGACTGATCTATTATTAGAATTATTTCATAGATATTGCCCCTTTCAATCAAATGTAACAACGTCAAATCGCACGATTGACGTAATCCATATATGAAATCATTAGCTAGTACATTGATTAATTATTAAAGCTTGTATATTTTGTCCTAATCGGGTTCATACTATATATGTGTGCCATATTGATGTGTTGCTTGTTTGGATGGGGAATGCAAATATCGTTCATCAAACAAACCTAGCCGATATGTCCCTAACTGAAGATTTGTTTAATATTGTGACGTCTTTGTACAATCATCATGTAAGGAAGGTGTTCTTGACTTCCCACAGACGTCCTGTCTAGTGTCCACGCCTTGTCAGTGCTGAATATCCTCCACAACGCGCTCACCTTGTACAAGAGGGTGGTGGGCAGTAAGCAGCAGTGTTCTCCTAGCCAGAGGTGAGCAGGTGAGACACACAACACAACACAAGACTCAGCAACACAACACTTGCATTAGTGTGACAAAACTACCAGAAACACAATGATACTTACAACACGAAGATACCGACAGTAACATGACGATACTGACAGCAGCATGATGATACTGACAACACGAGGATACCTACAGCTAAATTATCATGTTGACAGAAACATGATGATACTGGCAACTAAATGACGATACTGACAGAAACATGACGATATTGACGGAAATATGACGATACTGACATAATTATGACAATACCGACAGCTAATAATGCTACTGACAGGAACATGACTATACTGACAACTAAATGACGATGTTGATGGAAACATGACGATATTGACAACTAACTGACGATATTGACAGGAACATGACGATACTGACAGCTAAATAATAATACTGACAGGAACATGATGATACTGACAACAACATGACGATACTGACAGCAACATTATAGTACTGATAAAAATGTGACGATACTATCATAAACATAATGATACAGACGGAAATATGAAGACTCTACCAGCAATATCGCAATACTGTCAACAAAACGACAATCCTCCTTACAATATTATTATAAATATAGCAACATAACAACAATTATAATAACATGGTAATACAACAAAACACACATTAATGACTTCATCAAAGCTTACATTACCTCTTACAACAAAACAACCCTTAGAGCAACACTTAATCACCTAAACTCATAAAACAAACCGACACAAACAGTAACTGTATTTATGTCCTTGGAAGTGATGATGAATTATTGTGTTTTGTGTCTTTCAAATAGCATGGAGGGTTCAAGGTTTGAGCTAGTACTACAAAGGTATAGAGCTTGATTCCCACTTTATTAAAAATATTTAAATTATACTACTCAACATATTTCTGAAATGGTAATTTTGATTCCCCTTGGCTACAATTACAAAAAATTATTTTTAACAATTCAACTAGAAAACGTAGTACGGTATGTGTAATGTGTATTAATTATATTTTGTTTTTATTATTGTTTTAGTTCAAGTATTTTATAAGTAATAAATATTCATTCTCTAGTCAACTGGGTGGGCTTCTAGTTGTCACAATCTCATATAAAAGACTCGGACAGCTTTGCGTTTATATATAGTTATCACAATTCCCGAGAGATGACTCTGGCACATGTAATAGAGCGAGTATTTAGTTAATACTATCCCCGAGAGATGGCTCTGTCACATGCGATAGAGCGTGTATTTAATTAACACAATTCCCGAGAGAGGATTATGGTAGGCAGCTTTGCGTTTATATAGTTATCACAATTCCCGAGAGATGACTCTGTCACATGCAATAGAGCGTGTATTTAGTTAAAACAATTCCCGAGAGAGGATTTTGTCACATGCAATAGAGCGTGTATTTAGTTAACACAATCCCCAAGAGAGGACTCTAGTAAGCAGCTCTAGTAAGCCGTGTGTGCAATTGTGAGTGTTTCTAGCTCTCACAATTCCCGAGAAAGGACTATTCTTCCTCTACGGGTGTTCCTTTACAGGCAACAGCTCATATTTATAGTTATCACAATCCCCTATATAGGACATGGCTTCAGGAATGTATTTACGGTTGACTGGGCTGGAGTGAATAATCTACCCTCATGGACCACTTAAAACAGTTCATGGCCTTCCACAAGCTATTTATTTTATTTTCCCATGTTTCTTGTTTCCTTCCTCTGTTTCCGCTCCGTCCCTCTCCTTTGTACGTTTTGTATTTTTTTTAAAGGTCCTGGCGACCCTCCATGTGCTACGGGGTGAGGTTTTTTTATATATTTTCCCACTCCTAACCTACTGAAAGGATTATTCAGCCCGCCAGGGCGTCATTGTATTTCTGTATGAAGTTTTGTTATATGTTTCTATGTCGTGTGTGTTGTCGAGAGCCCCTCGGGGCTGGTGTCAACTGTTTGTCCTATATGTTTCTCCATGTTTTATTCATGTATATTATTGTTAGATGTTTACAAAAAATAAATAACCCAAACAAACAAAACACTCAATTATGTTTATGAGCACCACGTCTTACTACCCATCCAGGGTGGGGGTAGCACTAATTGGGGCTGGAAGAACATTGGGTTTATGATTTTCCCAACTTTGTGGGGACCGCAATAACTTGGATGGGTAAGGAGGCTTCTCCTTTCTTCTTGAGGGATGTTCCTTGTTTTGTAATCCTGACAGAGCTCCTCCTTGTGGTCGCCCTCAGGCAAGATTCGGAGGTTTTAACCCGAAGGTTGGTTAAATCTCTGACGAGATATCTGTGTGTGAGTGAATGGGAGGAGGTCCCCCCCAACCCCCACATCCCCGACTACTCGCCACACACCCCGCGGTCGGGAGCCTAGTACCTTTCAGGAAAGCTGGTCAGGGCACTTATACGAGGTCCCGGCTAGGAATCTCAGGTCGAAAGCTCTTATGAGAATTATTGAGGTTAGGCACCTGATCTCCAAGTGGTTAAGGCCCCTACGTGAGAGTCCAGCACTCACAGAGAGAGGGGCTAACTGGCCAAGCTGGCTAAGGCGAGGTTTTTTTTGCCAGTTGTCCAGTGATGACAGAGTCAATGGCAGGCACGGGGTCGTAATTCCCTAAATTACCCACTGCACATGTAATGTGCGTGACTACGCTCAAGGACACAGCTATGATTGGTTAGAGGAGCCTCACAAGAGGTGTTTATTCCCCAAACAATTGGATGCTGAACTCTGACACGGCAGGTGAGTTTCCACTCTTGAAAAGTCGTTGACTTATATAAGGTGTCAGATTAGTGACATATCCTGGAGTCCTTTATTTGTTCAAGCTATCTGCGTTTTTACACTGTTGGGGCAGGGATGAGAAAGGTACAATGTAGAGGGGGTGTATTTAGATTAGATTGAAGGGAGATTGGGCAAGCATTTTGGTAAAAGGACTGCGTGCATCTGACCAGGATTCGAATCTCAACCTCCCCATTACCATAAAACTAGACCAGGTAAAGCCATATAAACTCGGATGTGGGAGCCATTGTACTTACTACAATAAGATAACTTGGTTTGGGTCCCAAATAGATAAATATTTAGTTTTCATGTAGGGTAAAAGATTCGTGATTTCCCTATAAGTTAGGTTCTTGTGGCGCCAAGTATATTACTCATCTGTACCAGGTTTGATACCGGGCTCTGGACAGAAATCTTTTGGTTACCTTAAATTCCCACGTTGGTGGTCTGGGGTTTGGATGTCGTGTTTGTGATCCGCTAAAATCTACTCCATGGGAATAAATACCACGAGCGTCTGAAAATCCACGAGAAAAAATGCATATCTGTACAGTGCGAATAATAAACCATAAAAAAAATCAATGTGTATTCCGACGATTGTCTGTTATCTTAGACATATGCGTGGGGATGGAACTAGGAACAAAATAAAACAGGTGTACACGAAATATCCTACCAGTCAAGGGCATATTGACGTCATTATAAAATAGCCCAAACGAACTTAGCCAAAAACACGTGTACATTATTATTTTGAGGTACTGTATTTGATATGCACTTTCTGAACCAACTGATTATTTCAGCACGTAGTTTACAAACTAACATAAATCTCTAACAAAAACCACATTAGGATATTTCTTCAACCGAATAGAAGGGGAAGCCTTAGTTGCATAAAGTATTAATATTTTAGTTTGTGGCGGGAGCTGATCTTTGGAACATCAACTCAATGAGAAGACGCGCTAACCTATGAACTAATGAGCGGTTCTTCGTCAATTGTAAGGCTCACTTATGATAATCAATACAAATTATCATCCGGATAAATATTTAGTTTTTGCTCCTCACGCGTGTACAGAAACAAGTTATTTCAAGGGGGGCTGAGTTCGGATGGGATGGTTATCTGAACCTCATTTTTGCAGGTGGAGACACTGCAGCTACCACTGCCTTCAGATTCTGGCCGCCAGGGCGCTACTCTTTATGGTGGAAGGACCAGCGGCGCAGGCGCAGTTGGCCCAGGAGCCGCAGTTACGCATCTTGGCGGCGGCTCTTGACTCCACGCATGATCCGGTCAGTAGAAGCGTCCCATGACTGACCATTAGGGAGATAGACTAGTCTTTAGTATAAGTAGTAGTAGTAGTAGTCAAGGCCATAGCAAAATAAAATTGGGGGGAGGTTGAAGGCCGTTCCCCCCACCCATCCCCGAAATTTTATGAACAACATATATATTTGCCTTATTTATGGTTCAAACAATATAAAAATTAAGATACAAGTACAAATTAGGGGGCTGTGTTAACATAAAAAGTACTTCCAATAATTTCTAGAGGTGTTTAATATCTAGAATTTTTCCCAGCCTCTGGTAGCTAGGGGGTTATTTTGTCATAAAAAGAACACTTCAAATAGCTTCTAGAATTGTTTATCATTTAAACTTTTTTCTAGATTCCAGCCATTGAGGGATATGCCCACCAAACCCGCCCCCCCTCCTGAAATTATTGGCTGGCTACGGCCTTGGTGGTAGTAGTAGTAGTAGTAGTGTGTTTAACACTAGCGGCCATGCCAACAAAGATGTAAATCTCAATTGCCTGGTTTGCCGTTGATTGCGAGAGTATGGTTGGAAACCCTAAACAAATACACTGGAAATGGCTTAATCCTGAATAATTTCTCCCCCTCACTTAAAAAATGCAGCTACACTTCCTCTAAAATTATACTTTCCTCTTCCCTACCTTATGATGATAATAATATATTATGGAAGGGTGGTAAGACGTAAACCACAGGGCTGTGTATTACGATGTGTCACGTGATTAGATCAACCAATCATAAGAGGTTCCCTGCCGCACTTTTCCCACGGACACAGCACGCGAGCTACAAACTAACTTAACAGTCTATAACAACACCAAGTCCTCCGGTTGTTAATTCAGAGCTGTAAAAGAGGAAGTTCCAGTTACAAAATTAATTATATAACTTTATACAAACCTGGATAACTAATCTTTGTAGATATACGCACTACTGACCGAGATTTACAGTGTTAGTTATTTGTTCCAGCAACTGCTAGTACTGGTACTACAGATAGTGGCGACTCTAGCGTTGGAACCACAACACCACCGCTCCATAATCGACCAGGGTCTTCCTGACGTCCTGAGCCAACTCCTGCTGCCGTCGGATGAGTGGTACTACACCAACCACAGCACCAAGTACGCCCGCTTCGTCAAGCACCACGCGGCGAGGACCCTGGTCTACCTGGGGCTGCAGCATCGTGTCAACCTGCGGTTCAGCGTCTACGACGTCCTACAAGGTAGGGGTGGTTTTTCTAAAGCCTACTTTCGTGTTCACTGCCTAGGGGGCGTAAAGCACTTCCAGAAAAAAGTTTTTTTATAACTCTCTGAAAAAATAACAGGGGAAGGAGGGACCATTAGAATGTGATGATCTACCAAGAGGGACGTCAGCTGAAAAAAAGTTGGGAGCTACTGTCTTAAACCAAACCCTTATTTGAGTTAAAAAATATATCCTAATAGCAGCATTAATATCTATATATTATTATGTTTATACCCAAGCATTTACCCCTCAATCGTTTTATCGGTAATTTCAGAAGAGGCGCCGCCCCCGACGCCCTTAATGGAGTCTGTGGAGGATACGTACATCACTATGACGTCGGCCGCCCCCAGTGTGGTGACGTGTCCCGTCACTAATAGGATACAAGGCCTGTCCGTCGAGAGCGCCGTCGTGAACGTGCTCAAAGCCATCGAGGTAGTAATTTAACTACTAATATATTTTTTAGGTTTATAAAAGCCATTTGGCAGTTCAAGCAGTAAATTGTTGATTATTTATGTATGGACTTGCTTAAATAATCTGGAACAATAAATTGTTTTGTGTGTAAACATTGTTGTGTTATTTATATATCTGTATGTTTATTATAAAAAACAGGTTAAAATACACTGATAATGTACTTAGTGTTGACCCAAGTGAACGGTCTTTAAATCCATCCAGGGGGTGTATCCACAGACAGACGTCTCTGAGTAGGGGGCTGTTTTTGGTAGAAATGCGTTCCTGGGCCATGGTACCTGTATGTAGTGTACTGTATCTTGTGTTAACATACGTCCCTGAGCCATGTGCTTATCTATAGCATACTGTATCTTGTGTTAACACACGTCCCTGAGCCATGTGCTTGTCTATAGCGTACTGTATCTTGTGTTAACATACGTCCCTGAGCCATGTGCTTATCTATAGCATACTGTATCTTGTGTTAACACACGTCCCTGAGCCATGGTGCTTGTCTATAGCATACTGTATCTTGTGTTAACACACGTCCCTGAGCCATGTTGCTTGTCTATAGCATACTGTATCTTGTGTTAACACACGTCCCTGAGCCATGGTGCTTGTCTATAGCATACTGTATCTTGTGTTAACACACGTCCCTGAGCCATGGTGCTTGTCTATAGCATACTGTATCTTGTGTTAACACACGTCCCTGAGCCATGGTGCTTGTCTATAGCATACTGTATCTTGTGTTAACACACGTCCCTGAGCCATGGTGCTTGTCTATAGCATACTGTATCTTGTGTTAACACACGTCCCTGAGCCATGTTGCTTGTCTATAGCATACTGTATCTTGTGTTAACACACGTCCCTGAGCCATATGCGTGTCTATAGCGTACTGTATCTTGTGTTTACAGGCATCTCTGAGCCAAGGTTCCACGACTGCCGATACATCCACCCTGCCATGGGTCATGAGTGGTAGTTCATACCAGACCACTCATAGGCTAGGTGGGTTCTAAAATACATACTAGGAAAGTGGAAAGTTGGTTTATTTTGGCACTCTTTGCGGGTAAATCTTTCCTTGTATCCAATTTGAGATAGTAAGTCAATAGGATTGAAAATTACTATGTACGCTACATATTAAGGCAATATTTTGAAGTTTTCGAAAAACAAATAAATATTTCATAAATATCTTATTAGCTCTCTAAATATTCCTGAAGTAAAATCTTTGGAAGTGTCTTATATCTTTTGACTATTTAAAAAAAAACTTGTAACTATCCAGATATTTTAAATAAATATCAGCTCTGCTTAGGAAGACGAGGTTCTTGTTTGCACATTATTTTATGGACGGGTGTTTGTAGTATCGTTATGACTGTGGTGTATACAGCGTGTGGATGTGCTGTATACAAGTGATACATGGTGTGACTGTGGTGTATACAGGGTGTGACTGTGGTGTATACAAGTGATACATGGTGTGACTGTGGTGTATACAGCGTGTGGATGAGCTGTATACAAGTGATACATGGTGTGACTGTGGTGTATACAGGGTGTGACTGTGGGGATGTTGCAGGGCAGGTGCCGGCTAGGCGGCAACCCTCCGACCCCTCCTCGCCGCTGCTGGCTCAGAGCTTCCTCTCGTGCTATCCCTGTGTGCTGAGCCCGGTGGTGATGCTACGCCTGCTGCTCCACCGCCTGCTCACCACGGCCGCACATCTTCAGCGCTGGAAGAGCTGCGCCTCGCGATCAAGTTTCGCTTCCGCCTCTGCTCACGACGTTCCACGCAGCCCTCGCAGTCGAGCCTCCTCCACCGACACAGAGTGCAGCACCCTCAGGAAGAGGAGGAAGGTAAGGGTCATAGTGGTGCCTGGTTTGAGTCCGGATCATGCTGATACGCGAATTACTTCCCTTTCGGCCCACTCCTATTATTAAATTAACGGTATGCCCATACTTGCGTGGAAGTAGGTTGGGGAACTAGTCATGTAAAAACACCTTAGTACACCGGCCGGGACTCAAACGTATATCTCCGCGTTACCGGAACCTACATTAAACAAGACTGATGACTTTGTCCGCGTACCCGTAGTAACCATTCACTTTATGTTACTTTTATAATGTCGAACATATACGAATTCGTTCTTAGTTTATTTTGGAAATCCAACGCACTTTGTACTAAAGTTGGTCCAAAATCAGCCTACGTGTTTCAAGAGTTTGGTTGAAGTTCAATAAGCAGACTAATGTTCTGAGGCTAAAACGCACAAACACTCCTGTTATATATTTATTTTATAATACATGGGGGAAAAGGATAAACAAAAATAGTCTGGATTAATTCAGGTCTAGAAAACAACGGAAACCTGTAAAAGACAGGGAATTTGTGTGATAGGAAATTCTCAGAGAGAAAACCAGGGACATTTTTAAAATTCACAAGAATATAAAGATATGCTAGTAATTATTTAAAAATTATAAAATATAGGTGCACAGTATTTGTTTGTTTGTTAGGCTTTATTGTTTTTAACCATCTAATAATAACATGAATAATACAGTAAACATAAATGGACAAACAGTTGACGCCAGCCCCGAAGGGCTCTCGAGAGCAAACACGACATTGAACATATAACATAATTTCACAATGACATAATATGGCGCCCTTGCGGGCTGAAATGTACCGTCTGTGGGTTAGGGGTGGTAAAAGTATATATATAAAAAAACACCCCGTTGCACATGATGGGTCGCCAGGACCGTAAAAAAATCTAACTGTACAGGGGAGAGGGACGGAACGGAAACAGTAGAAAGAACAAGAAACAGAAGGGGGGGGGGGGAATAAAAAGNGAATAAAATGAGGGTGGGCTGGCCCCGGTCGGAAGAGCCGCCGGGGTCGGTCGGAGAATAATAACGGTTTGACACCAAGGCTACGCTGATAGTATTTGTTTGTTTTTGTTTATAAGACTTACAAAACAATAATATATACGTAATATAGCTAGACTCATTAGATAACACATCACACATCAGCCTCGAAGAGCTCAACAATGTGAAAGGCTTCGGTAACTTAGAAGAAAATAAAAACATATAAGTTATAAAACAGTGCCCTGAAGTTCTGATTAAACTCACTTCTTTTAGATCAGGGTGGGTAGAATTTAAAAAAAACCACCCCGTTGCTTATATAGACCTACTGTGGCCATAAAATACAATTATAAAAAAATCGACAAATAAATAAACACCATGGAAACAAATTACAAGTGATAAAAACAATAATTGCATAATTGAATGGAATCAGGAGAAACATAAAATAAAGACTTGCTGAAGACGGAATTAAGAGGAAGAGTGTCCTTGCATATAAAGACTAGGATGCATTACATATAATTTGAGCTGGAAAACTTTAACAAGTCAGACGCTGTACTCTGCCACAACATTATTAAACAAACTGTAGATAACATACATGCTCGATGGTTCATTAACAAATCAGTTTTGGATGCTCACTTAGTTCCGAACAGGATAGTCACATCAAACCAATGGGTGGGTGAAGTTTCGAGATGTCGAAGTCGAAGGTCTAATATCCTTTCTTTCAGCTTTAGCGTCCACAACAACCTTTACATCTTCGAAACATTTTGGAAGAAGAAAACATCTATGAACAGATCTGAAATCTCTCACTAAATATATTTCCTCAAATATAAACATAATAAACAACTCTCAAATTTTTAACACCTACTGGTGATTATAATATTATTTTGTTATTATTATTATTATTACTATTGTTGTATGTCGTAAGCATAGATAAAACAGATAAGTAAATGAAAGAAAAATTATATTACAGTACTAGCAGTTAGATCTATTCTTCACACGGGAAAGCTGCATCAAAAATAAATCAAATTTGGGCGTTCAACATTCAAATACCAACTTTTTTTTTTACAGTCCTTCCCTCCACAAACTTGAGCTAATGTTGGAAATCTCAAACAAATTATAGCAATCGATAAATTACAATATGTAAAATCTTTTAAATATAATACTAACTTGGATACAAACTGAATTAAAGAACGAACATATTTAGAAATATGTATTTAATTTTATTTGGTTATCTTACTTGCACGTGTCTTCGAAATTTAAAATAAAATATTATATTGTGATTAAAAATTCATGAGTGGTTTCGTATTTAAAATGAGACTAGCTTTGGCCATTAATTACTTTTACTCAATATTAATAGTTTTAGTTTGCATGAAAATTGTAAAGTAAGTTTGGATGTCACTGTGAGGTTTCCTAAACCAGACTTGAGATGAACCTAAATGATGTCGACTTGTTGGTGTTGGCGGGGCAGGTGAACCTGACGGTGGACTGCTCTAGCAATGAACCCGGGCCCCCAACTGCTCCAGAGGAACCACCCCCTCCACCTAGCCGAGCGCGGCCCCTGCAACGCCCCTCGGCGGCCTCGCTCGTGGTCCAGGGTCGGGATAGCTCTGGGAGCGTGTCCGGACTAGGCCTGGAGCCGGCTGTGCAGGCCACTCTGTTCGCCTTCTCCCACCTGCTGCGCCACGCCCCCTCGAGGGAGTCTCTGCAGAGTGGGCCCAGCAGTGAAGGGCGGGACTCCCCCGGGCCTGGGTCTCCCCCATTGCTTCCACTCCCCATCATCAGTTTGCACTATCACAAGCCACGAGCCTCCTTCCGGTTTTCCAGTCTGCGTCAGAGTAACAAGAGGCGCTCCAAGTCCCACGCGAACATCGCCAAGGTACGTCTCTCTCTTCCTTTCTACAGGGTGGGGCTTAAACAAATAGCCGATCAATGCTGAGAAAAGTGATGGCCAACGTGCAGAGGTTTGCTTGACGTCTGGTGGAGCTCATCTGAGTGATATTATCTTCAAAAAGTGAAAAAATGTAGTGCGTTATTTGTTTTCATCTAGCTAGTAAATATTTACTTTTCAATTAGTGTGTTAATTTTCAAGTCACTAATCGTCTAATTGTTTCGGCCCCACCTGTATTACCAAGGTAAGACCACCCCTCTTTCTTTTCAATGTACATTCCAACCCTCCTCCTTTTCAATGTACATTCCAACCCTCCTCCTTTTCAATGTACATTCCAACCCTCCTCCTTTTCAATGTACATTCCAACCCTCTTCCTTTTCAATGTACATTCCAACCCTCTCCCTTTTCAATGTACATTCCAACCTTCCTCCTTTTCAATGTACATTCCAACCCTCCTCCTTTTCAATGTACATTCCAACCTTCCTTCTTTTCGATGTACATTCCAACCCTCCTCCTTTTCGATGTGCATTCCAACCTTCCTCCTTTTCAATGTACATTCCAACCCTCCTCCTTTTCAATGTGCATTCCAACGCTCCTCCTTTTCAATATACATTCCAACCTTCCTCCTTTTCAATGTACATTCCAACCCTCCTTCTTTTCAATGTGCATTCCAACCCTCCTCCTTTTCAATGTACATTCAATCCCTCCTTCTTTTCAATGTACATTCCAACCTTCCTCCTTTTCAATGTACATTCCAACCTTCCTCCTTTTCAATATACGTTCCAACCCTCCTCCTTTTCAATGTACATTCCAACCCTCCTCCTTTTCAATGTACGTTCCAACCCTCCTCCTTTTCAATGTACGTTCCAACCCTCCTCCTTTTCAATGTACATTCCAACCTTCCTCCTTTTCAATGTATGTTTCACCCCCTTCATTAATTGTAATCTCTAACAATATTCCAACAAAGGTGAATAAATAAAATAATATTTTAAACGGTGTCAATACACCAAGAATAGCTTAAACTCACGTCATTATTATTATTAATGTATAAGAGTGCTAACTATCGAGAGAGGAGCCTTTCCTGCTGTGACATTAGAGAAAGCAGGGCTGTGTCCAAACAATCCTTGTATCGCTGGGTTTCTACCAGTGGGTGAAGTGCTAATGACTCTGTACGTGTGTGTGAAGGTGGCCCACAACAACACCCCAGAGCAGGATATCCTCGCCTTCCAGAAGCAGCTCCAGAACCTTCCGGACTTTGACTCCCCGGAACACCCGACGGGAGTTTCGGGGGCGATGGGTTTTTCCGACCCGGCCTCCGCCGCCGCTGAGTTTCTGGCCAGCCGCCCCTACCTTCGCCCCCGGTCCCGCTCCATGCCCCGCGTCACGTACGAGTCGTCACGGTATCTAACCCTGCCCGAGGTACCTTGGACCACGTCGACGGGGTGTGGGGGAGGTTCATCAGGACGCCTGCATCGGGGAAGGTCCGCCGGGGCACTGGAGCATCACGTCCCCCAGGGGCAGGGTGGGGGCAGTCCTGCCACAACCCCCGCTGACGAGAAGGTCCCGTCTGCGATCGGAAGCAGTGGGGGTGGAGGAAGCAGTGGGGGTGGAGGAACCACGTGTACTCCCAATAGCAGACGCAGCAGCCTGTCACCGTCTGACCGCACTGCCAGAAGGCGGGACAGTCCCTCTTGTATCATGGTGGAGGTACCTCCATGGCATCGCGCTATCCTCAACTTCATAGAGGTACGTAACTTCCACAACTTGAATTACTTATATATTCTAGTTAGCATTAAGATTCAGTAAGAGGAGGATGAAAAACATCAATTAAATCAGATAAATCACTTCCTTGTTTAAGATAACATAGACATACACCTTTAGAAAACATTTACTTCTTAACTAATTAGAAAACATGGGCACATGACGTTAAAAAATAGGGATATGTGATGTTATAAGACATGGACACATGATGTTAGAAAAATTGGCACATAACTTTTGAAAACATGGACATATGACATTAACAATCATGGGTATATGCTGTTAGAAGATATGCGAATGTGACGTAATTAAGCACAGACATACGATTTTAAAAAGTCATAGGAATACGATGTTAGAAAACACGGACATGCGACATTATAAAATATAGCAATACTATGATAAAAACATGAACTGTGCATATGATATTATAAAACATAAATATATTAAATTAGAGTACATGGTCATTCAAGCTTAAAGGACATGGACATATAAGATTAGAGGACATTGGCATATAACTTAAAGTAAACATGGACATAAGAAGTCAGAAAACATGTAATAAAATACAGACATGTATCGTTAGAAGACATGGACATATGAAGTTGCAGGACATAGATAAATAACATAAAAAACTTAGATTTACGACGTCAGAACACATGATCATATGACGTTTAAAATATTGGCATAACATATATAAAATATATGGAGGTATGAGTTTAGAAAATATGAACATACGACATTAAAAAACATTGACATACAGCGTTAGATAAAAATGCATTTCCATACTTAGGATGATAAATAATAACAATTTTAAGATTCGTTAATATTTGTTAATTATCACATTTTTTATAAACTATTATGTTCCAAACACTTTTATAAAAATATACATCTATCAAGGCAGTACAAGTTGATAGAACTATGATATATCATTTTGATTGAAAAGCTTAGCTATGACATGAAAAAGTAATACCGTATATTACTTTTAGTAGTATCACGTGTATGCTAGCAGTGCGTGCTACCCGAACACGTAGTAAAACGCGGTGATAATAATAATATATGCTAGAATATTATTAGTAGGTGGTAGTAATGGCATTCATAAATATCTTATTAATATAATGCAAGAAAAGCTATGATTAAAATCTACTGTGTTTCGTTTAAGGAATAACTGTAAAAATACCGTAATCTAATGTGTGTGTTTTTCAAGAATGACCGTGAAAATAGCCTACTGTGTTTACCTTGCAGAAATAGCTAGGTTATTGTGTTCATGTTGCAGGAATGGCCTTGATAAATAAAAAATGTCGATTAATGTATTGTAAGTTTCAGGAATGGCAGTGAAAACTATCTACTTTGTGTGTCTTGCAACATTGACTAATAATAATATATATTTTCAGTATGTCTCAGGAATAGGTGTGATAATAATCTACATATTATTTTTTTATGAATTACTATGCTAATATTGTTCTGTAGTAAAAACTGACTGTAGTAAAAATTTACTTTTTTAATATTGCAAGATTGCCTGACAATATAATATGTTTATTTTTGTATGGTTATGTATGACAACATTATTTAGTTGGTGTATGTTGTAGCAATAGATCCAATAATATTATACTATATAAGTGTCAAAGGTATTGCTGCAATATCAATCTAGGCAGTGTATATAGCAAGAAAGGCTGTGGCCATTATCTACTGGGTCTATGTTGCTGGAACAAGTATGAAAATTATCTATTGTATGTTTGTGGTAGGATTGAGAGTGGTAATAATATACTCGGCCTATGTTACAGGAATAACTGTGATAGAAATCAAATTTGTATGTTACAGAAATGATTATAGTGATAATACTATGTATTTATTGCAGAAATGACTCTAATAATAATATTATGTGTATGTTGAAG
This sequence comes from Timema poppense, assembly GCA_902141375.1. Taxonomy (NCBI): domain Eukaryota; kingdom Metazoa; phylum Arthropoda; class Insecta; order Phasmatodea; family Timematidae; genus Timema; species Timema poppense. The sequence continues at coordinate 50,100 of CABFOV010001393.1, forward strand.
AACTGACTCTGAAAATATTATGTGTATGTTGCAGAAAGTACTTTGATAATAGTAATATGTGTGTGTTGAAGAAATGACTGATAATAATAATACTATGTTTATGTTGAAAAAATGACTCTAATAATAATACTATGTGTATGTTGAAGAACTGACTTTGATAATATTATGTGTATGTTGCAGAAATGTCTCTGATAATAGTAGTATGTGTAAGCTGCAGAAATGACTCTAATAATAATACTGTGTCTGTTGCAGAAATGACTCTGATAATAGTATTATGTGTCGGTTGTAAAAATAACTCTGATAATAATACTATGTATTTGTTGTAGAAATGACTCTGATAATAATACTATGTGTCTGTTACAGAAATGGCTCTGATAATAGTACTATGCGTCTGTTGTAAAAATTACTCTGATAATAATACTATGTGTCTGTTACAGAAATGCCTCTGATAATAGTACTAAGTGTTTGTTGTAAAAATGACTCTGATAAAAGTACTATGTGTCTGTTGTAGAAATGACTCTTATAATAGTACTATGTGTCTGTTGTAAAAATGATTCTGATAATAGTACTATGTGTATGTTGTAGAAATGACTCTGATAATAATACTATGAGTCTGTTATAGAAATGACTCTGATAATAATACAATGTGTATGTTGCAGAAATTACTCTGATAATAGTACTATGTGTATGTTACAGAAATGACTCTAATAATAATACTATGTGTCTGTTGCAGAAATGACTCTAATAATATTATGTGTATGTTGCAGAAAGTACTTTGATAATAGTAGTATGTGTAAGCTTCAGAAATGACACTAATAATAATACTATGTGTATGTTACAGAAATGACTCTAATAATAATATGTGCATGTTGAAAAAATGACTCTGATAATAGTACTATGTGTATGTTGCAGAAATCACTCTGATAATAGTGCTATGTGTATGTTGCAGAAATCACTCTGATAATAGTACTATGTGTCTGTTGTATAAATGACTCTGATAATAGTAATGTGTATGTTGTAGAAATGATTCTGATAATAATACAATGTTAATGTTGCAGAAATGACTCTGATGATAATAATAATATGTGTCTGTTACAGAAATGACTCTGATAATAGTACTATGTGTCTGTTGTAAAAATGACTCTGATAATAATACTATATGATTGTTGTAGAAATGCCTCTGATAATAATACTATGTGTATGTTGCAGAAATGACTCTAATAATAGTACTATGTATCTGTTGCAAGAAATGACTGATATCAGTACTATGTGTCTGTTGCAGAAATGTCTCTGATAACAGTACTATGTGTCTGTTGCAGAAATGTCTCTGATAACAGTACTATGTGTCTGTTGCAGAAATGTCTCTGATAATAGTACTATGTGTCTGTTACAGAAATGTCTCTGATAACAGTACTATGTGTCTGTTGTAAAAATTACTCTGATAATAGAACTATATGACTGTTGTAGAAATGACTCTAATAATAACTCTATGTGAATGTTGCAGAAATGAATGATGATAATACTATGTGTGTGTTGCAGAAATGACTCTGATAATAGTGCTATGTGTATGTTGCAGAAATGACTCTGATAATAGTAGTATGTGTATGTTGCAGAAATGTCTCTGATAATAGAACTAAATGACTGTTGTAGAAAGGACTCTGATAATAATTCTATGTGTATGTTACAGAAATGAATGATGATAATACTATGTGTGTGTTGCAGAAATGACTCTGATAATAGTACTATGTGTATGTTGCAGAAATGTCTCTGATAATAGAACTATGTGTCTGTTGTAGAAATGACTCTGATAATAATACTATTTGTATGTTGCAGAAATGACTCTGATAATAGTACTTTGTGTCTGTTGCAGAAATGACTCTGATAATGGTACAATGTATATGTTGCAAAAATGACTATGAATATAATACTATGTGTCTGTTGCAGAAATGTCTCTGATAATGGTAATATGTGTAAGTTTCAGAAATGACTCTGATAATAATACTATGTGTTTGTTGTAGAAATGACTCTGATAATAATACTATGTATCTGTTGCAGAAATGACTCTAATAATAGTACTATGTGTAAATTCCAGAAATGAATCTGATAATAATACTATTTGTCTGTTGTAGAAATGACTATGATAATAGTAATATGTGTATGTTGCATAAATTACTCTGATAATAGTACTATGTGTATGTTGCAGAAATGACTCTGATAATAATACTATGTGTATGTTGCAGAAATGACTCTGATAATAATACTATGTATCTGTTGCAGAAATGACTCTATGTTGCAGAAATGACTCTGATATCAGTTCTATGTGTATGTTGTAGAAATGACTCAGATAATAGAACTATATGACTGTTGTAGAAATGACTCTGATAATAATTCTATGTGAATGTTGCAGAAATGAATGATAATAATACTATGTGTGTGTTGCAGAAATGAATCTGATAATAATACTATTTGTCTGTTGTAGAAATGACTATGATAATAGTAATATGTGTTTGTTCCAGAAATGACTCTGATAATAGTACTATATGTATGTTGCAGAAATGACTCTGATAATAATACTATGTGTGTGTTGCAGAAATGACTCTGATAATAGTAATATGTGTATGTTTCAGAAATGACTCTGATAATAATACTATGTGTCTGTTATAGAAATGACTCTGATAATAATACTATGTGTATGTTGCGGAAATGACTCTGATAATAGTACTATTTATATCTTGCAAAAATGACTGATATCAATACTATGTGACTTTTGCAGAAATGTCTCTGATAATAGTACTATGTGTCTGTTGCAGAAATGTCTCGTGTAATAGTACTATATGTATGTTGTAGAAATGACTCTGATAATAGTTGTATGAGCGATCTGTCTCTTTAATGTAGTTAGGACTAACAAAAAATGTAATTTGATTTCGGAGGGCCAGTTTTAGTTATACTAAAACAGAGACAGGAGTTGAATGTTGATTTAGAAAAAAAAGGTGTATTATGTAGAGCCTACCGTTGAGGGGTGTCGTTTACTGGAGATCCGAGAATACCTGGGAGCGATGTTCTTGATCTTTTTGATCCGAGGATGGTCTTCTTAAGAATATTAGTTTGCGAGAGGAGCTCCTCTAAACACTCGCGTTTAGTGAGTACATACTATATTAAATAAAAATACACACAAGGAACATTATTAACTTATTATCTATGAATATTAACGCACTAAAATCCCTTTCCACAGGGTTTTTCACAAGTTCATATTCAAACAAAACGAGCCAGAGAGTTTCACAGAGTTGTGATAGAGATTGGAATCCATAGACCACTGTTTGAGACGGAATAAGCGACAGATGTAATAGGGTTTACTTGGAAGAAGAAGGAGGGTAGAGGGGTGGCTAATTCCAAGAAATCTGCAGTTGAGTGAGGGGGAATAGGGGTGGAAATAACCAAGTGAGACTAGCGAATAATGAAATATGCAACAAACTAGCAAATCATGAAATATACAACAATAGTACTATGTGTCTGTTGTAGAAATGACTCTTATAATAGTACTATGTGTCTGTTGTAGAAATGACTCTGATAATACTACTATGTGTATGTTGCAGAAATGACTTTGATAATAGTACTATGTGTATGTTGCAGAAATGTCTCTGATAATAGTACTATGTGTATTTTGCAGAAATGTCTCTGATAATAATACTATGTGTCTGTTGTAGAAATGATTCTGATAATAGTACTATGTGTCTGTTGCAGAAATGACTCTGATAATAGTACTATGTGTATGTTGCAGAAATGTCTCTGATAATAGTACTATGTGTCTGTTGTAGAAATGACTCTGATAATAATATTATGTGTATGTTGCAGAAATGACTCTGATAATAATACTATATGTATGTTGCAGAAATGACTCTAATAATAGTACTATGTATTTGTTGCAAAAATGACTCTGATATCAGTACTTTGTGTCTGTTGCAGAAATGTCTCTGATAATAGTACTATGTGTCCGTTGTATAAATGACTCTGATAATAGTACTATGTATAAGTTGCAGGAATGATTGTGATTGTAATATGCTGTGCTTATCTGGCATTAGTGACTGTGATTATAATTTACTGTTTGTGTGGTACAGGAATGGCTGCGTATGTCCTTAGTGGAGCTGGAAAGGAATGCCCCCCTCTGCCGGGAGATTAGGGACTTCCTAGCTAAGGCTGCCCCTTGTGGGCCCCCCTACCAACAGTGGTGCACTGAGATACGCAACGAATTCCCGTCCTTGGTGAGCCGTTTTTTAATCTAACATTTTATTTCAGTAACACATTTTCTACCTTATCTCAATTTATGAGCTGGCCGGCTGGTCTGGATATAACAAACATTACTATGATTTTATCTATACTCATTCTTGAGAAGTAAATCATTTGTAACATCTTTAAATAATCACCCTACACCTTTGTAAAAATACGTGGTTTTAGTCCAAAAATGTATCTGCGGATAAGTCCATGTATCATAAAGTCTACAAAATATCTTATTACCCTTTTACCAGTGGACAAAGGCGCAAATGTGCCAGCCAGTCTCATATGAACATTCTTTTCGTTGGGTGGAAGGTTAAGGTGGAAATTACGGGGAAGTTTTTTTTTTCTAAATGGTTTCTCATTCCCACTTAACTCGAATATGGGTACACCCCTAAAATCTACCTTCCTCATTTATATCCCGCATTAGTGTGAGTATTTAAATAACCCAGATGAATATTAAAGAAACGCAAGTTCCTTCCATCTTCAATCTTTGAGAAGTTAAGAATCAAATAGCCAAAGCTATCATTTATCCTTTTAGTGAAGATTACTCCACCTATATATCATATTCTGAAAATTGAAAAATGACACCTGGACACGGGAATCAAACCCGGGACGTTTGGCTTAGTACACCAATACTCTAACCACTAAGCTATCCAGGAATCGTCTCATGCCCAAGGTCATTCTTTTGATTCTTAAATAAGCGATCCCTTACAATTATATAATTGTACATGTGGCAACATTAAGCCAACACAGCGCAATCATTCAGTTTCACCAATTTCACCTCACAGTGTAAATAATGATACTATTAGTGTAAATAATTAATCAAGTGTATGTATGTACAAGGTATTAATAATCATTCACGAGATCAGGAGTCACGAAAGTGACTCTATTCTCGAACACAAATATAGCCCTTTCGCAGGCAGACCTGGTTTGGCATTACGGTCAAGTCAGTACAGTCCTGAGTCGGGCTACAAAATCACACACCTGTAGTATTCTGCAGGCTCATTTCATCTGTTCCATTTCATCAGGTTTATAAGTTCATTCGCGAGGTTAAGAGTCATGACAATGACTCGGTACTCAAACAACAAATCAGCCCTTTCGCAGACAACCTGGTTTGGCATAACTGTCAAGTCAGAAGTTCTGAGTCGGGCAACAGCCGAACGGCGATTAAGCCAACTACCGAGTCGAAGGTGGCTTCGTTATCTGATAGCTCGTGAGCTTAATAAAATCACACATTTGTAGCCGACGATTTCCGCAAGTCCATCATAGACTCTGCCTTAAAATATTAGTGAAGAATGACCCTGGGCACGGGACGATTCCCGGATAGTTCAGTGTTTAGAGCATTGGCGTACTAAGCCAAAGGTCTCGGGTTCTATTCCCGTACCCAGGTGTGACTTTTCAATTTTCAGAATATGATAATTATATCCCTAAGAATCCCTAACCCATGGTTTAAGTTTAAAGGGGCCTGGCTTCTTTTTAGTTCTGGTGATCAGGCATTGGAGACTGTAACACGGGCGCAGTTCAAATATTGTGTAGTAGGTTTAAATCACTTAATATTTCACTTTAGGGTTTTAGGTAGAGATTAAATTTAATAATTGTTTGATCATTATTGTGAAAACATATAAATTTTATTTTTACGGCTGTGTACATTTTATTTTTATCAAAAGTACTCAGTACACTGGTGGGTGAAATAAGTAAATGATAAAAATGTCGTTGTAAATAAAATGCATTAAAGACCAGAATTTGAACCTCGATCTCTTCATAACTGGAAATCCAATCAAACATGAGAGTTACACTTATATGTCCACTTATGTGGGCTTGAGATTTTTAAACAGATTATATCTTACTTATCTATTCTTGATAATAGCATCCATATATTATTTAATTCGGTGATATTATTAAGATTCAATTATGTCAGTGTTAATTTAACAATTATCTGCTTGTTACACAACTAATTTACAATTTAGACATTATACAGCAGAACTAATTTTATAATACAGTATAAGAAATGAGACTTTTTAAGAAAATGCACAAATAGTCTCTTATGGTGGCATTAAAATATAATAATTAAACATCAGTATTTAAAAACTGACTCTTATAACACCTTATAAGGATTTGAATCGAGTTTTGCTTAAAATTCAATTAAATTACATTATTTTAGGTAATTCATTATAGTTTAAAATTTGTCAAACTTTTTGTTTTGTTTTATCAGCGCGTATTACTATCCGTTTGGGTTATACGCTTATGTGCTAATTACGCTAGCGTGTTAGATATGAAGAAGGTTTTATTTAGAAGAAGTGTAGCCACATTTGCATGGAGGGAAAGCTTAAAACCGTTTAGTAAAAACCACCCTCAGTACACCCGACCGAAATTCGAACCTTGAGATCCACGTAATCGACAAGTCTACTGCAAAAGTAACGCTTTAGTCCATGTGGCCACCGAAGTGGGTAGGTCAAATATAATATTTTGTTAAATATTGTGAATTTAAATAAGTTTGTTTGAAAAGTTAATCAGTTTTTCTGTACTCCATTCAGTAACCTCTCAATTTATAAGAAATAATGTCGTGGGAAGTGCTAGATACGATTTTCTTTTCAAGGTTAGAAAAATGTGCATTATATTCCCCTAGTTAAAAATATAATGACATTCAAAATATAATAATGGTGGACTTTTTTTTAACTGGGCTAGAACTGAAAAAACTACAAAATAAAAGGATATGGCTGCGATATAACTTACCCGCAATGTAGGGCTTGAGTATTGGATTTGTTCGGAATAGTTTCAAATCATTTACATAGAACTAATAAACTCTGCTCGCAAAATACAATAGTGACATTTATGATAGTTGCTCTTATTGTTTAGTTCTGAATATGTTTAGTTTTAGATGTATAAAATAAAGATTTGTTGCTTGTATATTATATTCACAGTCAAATACACAGAACATTTAATAATACAGGACAAACTGAATTATTTATTTTTTTAAATCTTCAATAATAAGCTTTTTGAAAATTATCTTTGTAAGATTTTTTAAATGCTATATATATATAAATACATAATATTTCGTTCCCATATCCTCATATTTAGTTAGTAAAACTAACAGTACCTTTATATTAAACCAGTAAACCCTTGCGAAACTTTCGCACGTTCAACCTTTCCCTCCCCCCTCCTCCCTCCAAAAAAGATTTTGTATTAGTTGATAAAAAGGGATGTTGACAACCGAAATAATATAATTACAAGATAGCTAGGGCCTCACAAATCCAACCAAAATCTAATCCACAACTGGAAAAAATGAGTGGCTGATATTTAGCACGTATAAAAAAACATAAAATTCCAAAAATTTAATATCTTGAATTTCAATCATTATGTAGCCTTCGTTTAACCTGATAGGTAGCAAGTTTTCCTTGGATAGGTCCATAGAGTATCCTAGCAAGGTACTTTTTCAGGGTAAATGGAATGTAAACTTGGCTTACGTTGAAAGCTTAGTCGTACCTTGATGTGATCCACTATGAATAACTGCACCATAGTTGAAATAAGCAAGGTAATCTTGTTACCTTTCAGACTGAATGAAGTGTACAGCACGTTGCTACCTTTTAGAATAAACTAAATGTACTGTCCGTTTACCTTGAAAGGTGGCAACGTAATGTACAATCCACTTAATCTTAAAGGTAGCAGTCTTACCTTGACGAGTTATACTATGACCCCCCTATCCTATAAGCTATGCCTTAGTAAAATAATGCAAGATAGGCTTGGTACCTTACAGGGTAGAGGAAGGGTAGCCATCATATAAGAATAGTACAATACAAATTCTGAGCCTCGTCAATTTAGGATGATTGGGGACGGCAGAGAGTAATTATTAACTTGGATAAAATTATAAAAATAGTCCTTATACACTCAAAGAGAAATAACTTTCAAAGTTAAACAAAAAAATTGCAAAATTAAAAATCTTATTAAAACAGTAAATTAAAATACTTTGATAGCAATTAGTTTTCACTAACTAAAAAAAATTTGTAAATTCTATCATTTAAAATGTGTTTTAAAAAACTTGATCGCTTTAAAGTGTTAGATATGAAAGGAATAAATTCAAATTTTATTAAAATCTCAAAATACTTCCAGAAAAATAAGTTAAAATTAAAAACTTAGTGTGCAGATGATACAAATATAAATCCAATCTATTTTGATTATTTTGTTTAGGCTCTAGAAAATGAACTGGCATTTTAGAAAAATAATTCAATTTAGACATACTGATTTGATTTTCACACCATAAAAATTCGTAAACTATTTCAACTAAATTTAACAACCATCAATTGGTAATTTTCAAATAAGCCTGAATGTATTATTAGTGTGCTGCTTTTAGGCTAACATTATTGTACAATTTGTTTGTGTCCATAAATAGCTTACATCAATATCTAATAGGTGACCTGGCGGTCTAGGGGTAAGGTGTCAGACTTCTATGCTGGCGGCCGGGGTTTGATCCTCGGTCCCGGCAAAGATTAATTTGATTATCAAACCCTTCCTTCACCTCTGACAAGACATCTTGTGAATGTGAGGAATGCCAGGCCTCCACCGTGGTTCGGATTCCATGTTAAACTGTAGGTTCTCCATTTCATCTCACAATTACCCTACCATTACACATTAGCGTAAGTGCGTATAACCCGAACGGGTAGTAAGACGCGGTGATAATAATAATAATAATAATAATAATATCTAATATGTTTCATAATATAATTTCTAAATATTTGGTATAGATTAAGTAAAGTTAAGCTAATTTTCTGCTCATCTCCCTTTTCAGAACCGTGATCCGGATTTGGAGAGTGGAGATGACCTTGAGGAGACTGACCGAGAGTATTGCCAGGTAGGTGCTAACAGCTTTACTCTGTACATACAAGTACACTGTGTGAGTTTGTGTTTGTGTTTGTGTAGGTAGTGGTGAAATGGGGGAAATTGTTAAGTAGTTACTACCATCTCTATTCTGTACCAACCAGTGATCTATATTCTATACTGCATGGACATAAACACACAACTTGTAAAGGACCAAAGCGTGACGCTAAAGTTTTCTGTCTGTTTGATTCTTAGGGGACAGATCTAACGGTTTCTTTGGACGTTCTTGTGAAAAAACATGTATCTGGTTAATAAAAACTGTTATTGTTTGAAAAGAGTGAAATATTATATCACACTTGGGTGAATGATAATTTACATTAAAGTATATACAATTCAGTTTTACAGACAATAGTGTGCAAATACGAGTAGAATATTTTATATATTAAAATATTTAGCTATCACCCATGTCGTTTGCATTCTGTAAAGTCTACAATATAATATTAACAGTTGGTTATAAGCTTAACTATTTATGTAAGAATAAATCAAATAAACCATATTTTAGTGAAAGCTTGATGACTATAATGGATAACTATAATGAAATAAGGTAGGTAAGAACTTGATTACAAATTGTTTGACTTGCCAATTGCGTGTAGTAATCCTACCCTCACACGACCATTTAGGTTTTGAGCTTAGTTATGCTGTTTAACCCTTTTATTAACACAATTATTTCAATTGCCCAGCACATACATTGACGTATCTCTTATATTAATACAAATTAGCGAACGATGTCATACTGCAATATTGCTTTTTCAACAAGACTATGGGGGGATCACTGCCATCTGAACTATATTCCAACAAGTAAATTATTTGATGGCAGTGGGGGGGAGAGAGAGGTGGAAAAGCTTTCCCAGGTAGGTGCTGCTTTCTCTACTCTGTTCCGACAAGTAAACTCTGTGGGGGAAGTATCGACAGGTAGGTGTCGCCATCTCTACTCTGTTTTGACAAATAGATTATAGGTGGACAAAATGGGAAAATGGGACCAAGATTTGAAACTCTATATAAAAAGTATAGCTATTACTTTGATCCACTTTGTTTTTCACGATTTTCAGAAATAAAAATAGTTTTCTACAATCTATTCGTTTAATGAGATTCAAATAAATTTACCCTTCCAAATAAAAATATTTTAAAATAGATACGAACGGTATAGAAATAGTGGTTTCCAAACCTTTTAGAATCATAATCCCTTTGTTTTAATAAATTCATCCCAAGTCATCCCTACTCTATAAAAAGAACTATTCAGAATAGCAGCTTGCGCTACCCATTAGAGGAACTAATAACACAACATTCAAAACCCCGCTTCGATGGCTGCAAAGTCGGGGGACTGAGGATGTTTGTCCCTAAATGGTTTTCTATTCTCCCTCATGCAAATGCGGTACACTTCCTTTAAATTCAACCATCCTCATTCATAACACATTAGCGTAATTAATACTTATGCGCAAAGCCCGAACGGGGACAAAAGGGACGGAACAGTATCAAAATCCAATTTAAGTTATTTAATTATTTTTTTAGCACCACGTCTTACTACCCATTCGGGTTATACTTCTGTGTACTAATTACACCAATGGTTTAGAAATTAGTAAAGTTTAATTGATGGGAAGTGCACCCGCATTAGTGTGAAAGTAGAGGGGAAAACAATTTAGGAAAAAATCACCCTCAGTGCACCCAACTGGGATTGAACCCTGATCTTCCCGTCTTCGGTAGGCTAACCTAACACACGAGTCATGCGTTAGACCACGGGGCCATCGAGACGGGCTTTAATTTAATTAATTTAATAGGAGTTTAGGATCCACCCCCTCTCCAACAGCCCCGCCCCTGCAACCCTTTTGTCTCTTAACGCCCCTTAGGTGATGCCGCTACCTCTC